>CAKOAT010668487.1:201411-228419 GCA_932364175.1 Eruca vesicaria subsp. sativa | reverse complement strand
CGTGTTAATACACAAAACACAAACGAGACGCGTGGCTAAGAATTGAAACGTCACCATCTTTACGACTTGAATTCACCGCCGGGACCTCTCATCGGTATGCCACCGGCATCGCACCTGAAACACGAGCCATCATCATCTTCACTGACAACATCTGAATCAGGCAAACTTGACCACCGGAATCAACCGGGAACTTTACCACGACCACTGAAACACCACTTCCAACGACTGTATTGAAAGTATAGGAGATTCAGTGACTACCACCCATACATCTTGAGTTTTGGAGAGCTTCAATCGATTATAATCGAGATCTCATCCACACGCATACCACCAATCACGAAAACGAAGACATGACACCACTCGGGCACTTCCAAGGATACGATAGCCGGCGACCACCACCGAAAAAAGAAAAACGGCACGGTCCCAGAGTCTAAAGCCAGTAACGGTAGGTGCGATACTGGAACTGATCACCGGACATGCAGCTCCGAAGAACCAACGATATCGGAACGGAACCAAACGACACTATAAACAAACACAAAGATAAAGAAATACAAGAAAAAAACTAAAAAACACAAGCCGGACCGACGGTGGCTATGAGAGCCCACGCCGTCGGCCGGAGACACTGTTCACGGTGGAGTTTGGTTAGAGAGAAGACAGAGCTAATTTCTAGAGAGAGAAAGCGACTGAATTGACATTTATAAGAAAAACTGATTAGTTAATACGTACATTTTTTTGTCAAAAAAAATATACGTACATTTAAAACCAAACAATGAAACAAGGTGGAAACATGGTTGCACGTGTGGCTGCGCGACCAAGTAAATTTCGAAAAAGTCTGATTTTCCTTATAATATTCAACTTGTCTTTTATTAATAATACAAATTGTTTATATTTTCTTGATGTGGTAATATCAGCTTGGCTTTGAGTTTCCCTTATACATTTTCGTCCTTCAACATGATCAAACTTGAAAGATATTGTATATGTCGTTTACGTCGATTAAATATATAGCTCTAGTGCTTTCAGTGTTACAGTATATAAATATATATAGTCGTAGACTTAAGAGCTACATAGTACATGTATTGGTATTATTTCCATTTAATCAGTTATAGCATGTTATCATGTGGAGATAGCACATTCACACAAAAAATCAAGATATATATATCTGTAGATATGAGATGCTAAGATTGGACGATTTTAGATCCAAAAAATTATGTATTCATATATATAAAATTTTGGATATTCATAGGTGGTATTTAACTGTTTGTACATAAAACAAATAGATCCATTTAATAAATAAATAAATAAGTAGAACAGCTCTTTGTATATATATATATTAGGTTAAATTAAATCTTACGAACAATATTTTAAAATAATCATATATTACAACCTACATATTATAACCCTTAATAATGAGGGATGTAAACAAAATCAGACCAAAATATGTGAAAGTGAATGTGTACATGTGCTTACAGTCTAAGACATCACATGTAGCATGTTCTTATATAAGTTTCATGGAACACACTACACATAATAAGGAGACCTTTCTATTTTGGCAATTATGTATTCCAGCTATTAAAAATGGACCTTGCCGGTGGGGAGGCTCGTGACGTGTAACTCAAACAGAGACAAAAGTTGCCAAGTGGGACTGACGTGGACCGATCCCACTAATTATAACAGGTCAACATTAAACCCCACACCATTAATCATATATACATAGTTTTATCATAATGCCTCATGATCATTCAGGGGCGGATCTAAACATACTTTTAATTGCGGTCATTTTATAAATTTCAAGATAGCTAGGAGCACATTCATAGAATTTAAGCTGATTACATAAAAAAAAAAAAAATTTGAACCAGATTAACTAAAGAAATATAAATTTTAGTCGGGGTCATGTGATTCTGTTACGAACAGCATAAGTTCACCCCTGTGATCATTTGTACAATATTAATATGATCATCATAATGAAAGTTCTCATACGTCATAACCACATGAGTAGAATCAGTGCAGAAGTTCTCGCAGGCATCGGCTTTAGTTGTCATATTGATATTAGGATGTCTATTTTGTAAAACAAAATGTTTATTAAGAATTAATAAGATATTACTGGTAAAATAAAGTATTAAGTACTGTGGTAATTGTATGTCACACTTAGAACTGAGTCAGAAACACATGACATTTTAAAGCACTATTATCTTAGCACCCCATTAAGGAGTGTTTAAATTTTATTTTTTTTAAATTATAAAAAAAATCAATCGCGGATCGCCATGTGTTATGGAATCCGCAGAACAAACCAAACAACGAACAAAAATTGAGCACTTACGGAAACACTCTAAACCCTCAGTTTTTATTTTTTGTGGACCCCCTTCCCTAAACACTATCTAAACATCCCCTAAATACTCTTGGATAATAATGCTCTTAGTTCATGGTTTTACTTTCACCTTACTTCTTATTGTCATCATAATGCCAATATAATATTTATATGATTGTCGCTGACGGATCCGATCTTTTTGAAATGGCATTAACAAAATTGTATATGTCATTATTATATCTTTAAGTGTTTGTTAGGTTTTCGCATCAGCAAATGATTTGGAGGAAGTATGATATACAATTTTATATTATCTTTTGTGGAGCTCACATAGAACCTTATCGATAAAAAAATACTCGAGTTTCATTTTTGTTCCTTTTTTCATATTAAGATTTCGAACAATTATGCAAGATGTTGTTGATTTGTTCATTCAATCTTAGCTATATTAGTTAATAGAGGATTAGAAGGTGGCAGCTGAATCTCTGTATCATATGATACTCTTAATTTTTTTGTTTATTAATTGAACAAATCAGATTACGCAGCTAATTAATTGTACATTTGTGTGATTTACTGTTTTTAGTAAAGAATAAAACAAACACTATACAGTTACCAAAAAACACTATATAAATTCGAATATGCGTTATATCTTCTCATTTAAATTATTTGTCTTTTGCGATTTGTTGCGTATGACAGCGACAAGGAGATGACATTTTAAATATATTTAAACAAAAGTTTATGTTATCTACTATAGTAATAATCAATTTTCTTAGTTTAATGAATAACCTACCCAAAAAAAGAGAATAAGTAATTAAAGCTTTTAGTTAAGGGACATGATGCAAAAATACAAACAAAAAAGTGTCTGCTGACGTACGAAACAGCATGAACCTTCTCACCTTAAAAGCATTATCCGCGTTTTGGCGACTATAAAATAAGAATAATTTGTTGAGAAACACACACGTAAACGTGATCATACGTCGGTTCATCCAGATAACTATTCAGTCACATAATCTTAAAATATACTTTTATTAATTATGCTGGTTTTTAATACGTATATTGTTTACTGTATGGTTAATTAAGTTGCGTATAAATATAATCATATTATAGGCATAGCTTAAAGAAATTTACACCAAGCGTTAGTGTTTGATTCAGAATACTCACATGCTGTCTCTATAATATATTAATGGATTTTAGGAAATTAATCAGAAGAAGATTAGCTTCATCTGCACCCACTAACTTTGGATGTGGCATGAGAGTGTGAAAGGAACCAACAATTTTATTCACTAAAGGGACCGATAACTTTTCAATGGTTCGTGTTTAATTATAATAATTTTCTTGTCATGCAAAGCTGGAAGATTCTACACTATCTTGAACGAGTGTTTTATAGCAATTGATAAATAATCCAAGTATATATCATAGAAAACTATGGAATATATTTAATACAATAACCTATACATTATGAACATTATAAATTCTTGTATAATCTATTTTTTTACCGCAATTCTTGTATAGTTGTTGTATACTTTTCCATCACGAACATCACGCATATATGTTTACTTTCCAGTAAATATACGCCAGACTGGTTAGAAACAATTAGATACATTATTTTAAAAACACTAAAATGAGCATCTTCAATAATTTAGTTATCACATCACTCTCTGTATATAAATGTATCTATTGGAGAATGCTAATAGTTATTTGTCCCTTCGCAATTCTGGCCACTGACAAGTTTTGATGATCATATTCGATGAAGACAGTTTTAACTCTAGCACAATTTTCCTGATACAAAGGGCTTTATTAATACATATAGCAATTTGATCTATTTAATTATGATAAGTGTTACTAACTAAATTCAACATCATAACTTCTTTCATACCTAACATCCATAAACAACGTCTCCATCGACTCTTCTTTTTGGCTTTACGTACTGAACCAATGAGAGTCGAATATTTTTCCCAATTAATACAATCATAAACTCATATACTTTAAAATATACTATATGTTTTTTCTTTCTTATATGTATCTTCGAATGCAGGTTGTATGTGTTTTATCTTGTCATCCACCATTATAGTGTAACATACCCTTTATGGTAAACGAAGGGATATTATGACCCTGAAATCCTGAATCCAAAAGAATCTTACGTTTCAGGTGTCCATATCGAGCCAGAAACTTTTGATCGACAGTAAAACATTATACCTTTTCACAATTTCTTATGGCCTTCGTTTAATCCCGGAAATTTTCAACGGCTTAAAATCTTATCTACTGAAATATACTATTACGGTAGCGACATTTGTATAATATAGTATAGAGCTTGCGTTACAAATCCACCTATTCGAAAGAAAGACCAGTATGAAATGAAATGATTCTTCTCCCGTTGCGATGTTTGATTTGAAATGCGGTAACCGACTCCTATACGACTCTTATTAATGTGGTGCAGTGGTGGACCATTCACTTTCATAATTGTAAAAGATGCTTTTCTTGAAGAGAAAGTTTTAGATAGCTAAGAGTTTTTTTCATTATGATCACTTGACTACTACATACATTAGCACAAAAGTTGTAAAACAGAGGATGATCCAATCTTATAATAAGTGAAACTATATTTATAAAAGTCTATAGAGTAAACCAAACAACAACATATGAAACCCAACCCACGCCTCTCAAAAACCGGTTCTACCCGACCAATCTTGCCGGTTTAGATTACCGGACTCGGAAGTATCCGTGATTTCTTTAGTATTACAATTCTGTCATATCTACCTTTTCTCTCCCTATATTTCTTAGTTATTTACACTTTCCTCCCCTCTCATTTCACTCACATAACAGAACACCCATTTGGATTCTCATCACTAAACATCTCGGGAGCACGCATATGAGCATAGGGATCTGCATACCCTTGGTGGTTCATGTACGGTGGTGGTGGTGCTTGTTGTCCATACCCTTGGCCGTATCCTTGATTAGTATACGCTTCATGTACATATCCTTGGTGGTTCACATACGGTTCTTGCACATAGGATTGAGATGATTGACCTTGCATCATGTAGTGTTGACCATACACTTGTCCTGGTGGGTTGTAATACATCGGCTGAGGTGGATAGCCATACCCGCTATACTCCGATTTCTTCACATCCATCGTTGCACCACCGTCTCCGGCTGATGCAACTTCTTTCTTCTTATCACCAACATCTTTTGTCTCTTTCTTTTCACCAGCACCTTTGTCCTTCTTCTCCCCGCCAGCTGGAGCCGCCGCAGCTGCCTCCTCTTTTTGGGCCGGAACAACTTCGACGGTGCGTTTAAGCTTCTCGTTGAGATAAGGAGTGAGCTGTTTAATGTCAAGGATCCCCTTCACTATCACCAAGTCCTTGGCGCTATCAATGGCCACTGATTTAACCCCTGTAAAATAAACATTTCATAACATTAATTAATTAACTGTAATTAGTAGAATAATTAGATTAACCCATAGATTAGGCTAACCACTTGATAGCTAACCATTTGATATATTTTCACTAAAATAATAAATTGAGAAGCTACCTAGAGGTAGGTCAACCTAATTATAAGAATATTTAATCTCTCTTGTTGCTTCCGTTATCTTCCATCACCAACCGTATCAATTTATTTAATACTAAGAACGCTTCAAAAAAATGGATTTGATTAGGATCATATAATCTTACCCTTAATTTTGTTGACTATTCTCTTGATTTTGTGCTCGCAACCTTCGCAATGTAGTTTCGTTTTCAGAACCACCGTGCTCTGCATCACATCAGAAACAATGATTAATCTTTGATTTAATTATAATAAAAAGGCGTTAATTATAATAAATGAAGAAAAAAACATTTCCACCAATGGAATTGGATAAGAACGAGTGTAAATACCGTAAAGGTTTTTGAGGTGCAACACACGTTAAAGACCACAACCAAATTGACTTAAATATATTCTAAACTTTTAAATATGTGACAAAAAGAGTTTTTTAATGGAAGAAATAATAATCACAAAGACAGTGATATTATTATTACCTCTTTTGGTGGAGCAGGAGGAGAAGCTTTCTTCTCTCCTTCGTCATTTTTCTTCTCAACTTTCTTTTCGCCGGCGGGTTTCTCATCGGCAGGCTTCTTCTCGGCAGGTTTTTCATCGGCCACCTTCTTTTCACCGCCTGAAGGAGGAGGAGCCTCTTTCTTAGGCGCCACGGTAGAGACGATTTCCACCTTTCTCTTAATTCTCTCAGCTACTTTATCTCGAACTGCCGTGGGATCTACGTTTCCGATCACCGTCAACTTGTCAGCCTTATAATCAATCTTCACATCTTCCACTCCTGAGTTATATAAAAATAACAAGAGAATTCTCACGTTAATTAGGGTTTTGATTTTTAAACTTGATGCTACCATAAACTCATATAGAGAGAGAGATGACTATACCTTTGGTATGTTTCAAGAGTCGTTTGATTTTCTTGCCACAACCTTCGCAATGCATGTCAAGCTTCATAACCACGACGGTGTTATTACCACCATCGACTGGCTTCTTGTCTCCTTCAGGTTTAGTCGCCGTTTCTTCCTTTTTCTGCTAATTGAAACCAAACGTTAAACAAATAGACATATATAGAGATCGAGAGAATAGTAAAAAGAAGAAGGAGGTTAGTATATGACTGACCTCACCCATCCTAGTAGATAGAATCAGTATTTTTGATTCTGAATATACTCTGGAAAAGATGGAGAGAATATTATGTTTTCAAGACAAGAAAATGGGGAAGAGGAGGAGGAATATATATAGACCTATGATGGTGATGATGATACATACTTTATTATTATCATGTTAATAAAAATATTAATGACATACATAACACGAGGGTCTGGATTAGTAGGCGAGTTTGTTGGTTTTCTTGCCGCCGAGTTGGACTCATCACTTGATGGGCCCTTTTTAACGAGGTTAAACGACGGCGTTTAAAATTTGACCGCGTTACTCTCTCTCTTTAACCAGAATTGATGTAAAATGACGGAGTTATTTTCAGCCCATTGAGTTATCCTCGGCCCGTTTAATTTGACTGAATTGGTCAGAGTCAAACTTTTTTCTTTTTGAACTACAGTCAAACTGATTTTACCTTCACTATATCATTCACGATCATCTTTAATCTATTAGTCTACTTCTCTTCTTTCAAAATACATTAATTTTATATTATTTTATTAAATATTCCAACATTTTAAAGGTAAAAGCAAAATAATAAATTAAAAATAATATTAATTATCTATTTTCAAATAATTTTAACTTTTATTCATGCAATGTAATGAATAAAAATAGTATTGTCATTTACATATTTATCCAATGAAAACTGATATTGTCAATACTTAGTGTTTATTAGACACTTGATTAATGCATCTTGATTGTGTTTGACTAATTGAAGTTTTTTTAAACTAATTGAAGTTAGTGTTTGGCACATGATTAACATATAGTTATTGTCATGGAAGTAAAGTAATTCACTGGAGTGATCTAGACCTATAAAATTTGTATATATTGAATCATTTGAAATCTTAGATTATAGCTTAGTTATTCTTGATCAATTATCAATGGCCATATGTTCATACTTTAGCAATTGTTGGTTGAAAGTTTATCTTTGTTATTTAAATTTGATTTTTGGGTTAATTGTTATAGTTTTCTTTGTCACCATAAACTAATCTTATTGCTTAATTTAAAAACTTGTACTTTTTGCTTTGTATCATCCTAAACTGAACTGACTCGTCTAAGTATTTCATGATCTATCATACTTACAATTAGAGCATTAGAACAAATAATCTTGTAGCTAATCAAGAGTACATAAACTGTACAGTTTCTTACATAAACATTAATATAATTTGTTTACTAGTTACACTATTTAAAAAAAAAAACATGTTCACTCTAAGATTATAAAATTTAAACACAGAAGATGTTACAAAGATATTTACTACATTAACACTTTATTTTCTGTTGAATATATATCAAACAAACATACATTTCTAATTGGAAACATAGTTTTTCCATGTTCAATTAAGAGATTGAGTTTATTAACATATATTCTAATTAAGAAGAATGTTACAAAAGAATTTTCTTTGTTGTAAATTTCCAAAGTTATAATTCAATTTGTTAATTAATTTTGAAATCTTGTGAATTAATTTCGGATCTATTCAAACTCTTTAGTTTGAGAATATGTGATATTTACTATTTAGTGTATGCTAATATACCTTTACTATATATATGACATACATGACAAACTCACATACTACATTAATATAACATCAAACGTATGCCTGTCCATTTAATTTTGTCTTCGAATTTGATCATTTTTTCCATGGCATCAATTTTGCATGTTTTCAAATACTTGAAGTTCCTATCACTTTCAGTTACAAAAAAGTTCCTAACACCATACAGCCAAAATTTCTCAGTGAATATCAAAGTATTGACTGTAGAATTTTAAACAAATCAGATCAAAGTGGTGAATTATAGAATTGGTTTTACCTTTTATCAAAATCAGTTCTTCATATTGTACATTCTTTACATTTGCTTTCTTTCTTCTTCACACTTTGTTTCTCTTTTTCCTATGCTGAAGTCGCATTGCACTAGTTAATATCCAACAACTCAGATCTACCATAACCAATGTTTCTCAAACCTTCTTTCTTAGCGCTAAATAGGTTCCGATGCAGCAATCAGGTGCTTCATCTAAGCCAACTAATCATACAGAGAAGTAAGATAGCCTAATTGAAGAATTTGGGTTGCTTAAATTCATTAACTCAAAAAATCTCGACACTGGCTCATGACATTCTATACGGCTCCAGTTTTAAGTTAAGGTATAGAGATTGAAGAAGAAAGAGTATAAACCTTTTTTATTCTATTCTCAAATGATTGATCGTTTTGTTTTCGTTTGTGGATTGTCTGTCAAATTTTAGAGATATAGGAACATAAGAATAAAATATCGTGGAAAAATAACAATCATGGATAGTTAGTTTGTTTCAGAAAAAAAAACAAACGGTGATACGTTTGTTAAATCATTATTTTGGTATAATTTTTGATTTTTTTTTAAAAATTTTGATTTTTTAAAAAAATTTTATAAACAAAAATGATATGGCAGAATTTGATTAGTTGACTTGCGCTTTAGTATATAAAAACACTAGGGGCGGGCGCCGGATTGGAAATTCGGTTTTTAAATTTTTAATTTTTTTTTTTATTTGTTGTGTCCGAAAATATTGTTTAAAGAGAATTACGACATGTTCCGATCAGTGAAGTGATGTTTGTTCATATTTCATATTTTTGGAAGAATATATTTTTGTTTAACCTTTGTTGGATATATGAATGAATTTTTTGTTGTTATGTATTTTATTTTAGAAAGAAAGTGCGTAAGATAACCCAACGAAAGTAAGACAGTAACGATCTGCCTAAATCTCGTTTGGAAATAATGGAATATAGCTAAAGAATGTATATATTTTTTTTTTTTTGATTGGGCACTTGTTTATATAGGAGGGTTTTGTCGGTTCGATGCGGTTTCTTGCTAGAGTTATTGTTTTCTAACGTGTCCTAACCTCAGATTTACATAGTTTAAAAATTGTACCAATAATTTTTTTTTAAAAATGTTCTATTATTAAACTTTAAAAACGTAAGTTTTAGATACTACACTTGATCTTAATTCTTAACCAAAGAAAAAGTTTTCGATATGGAGTACACATAGACGAAAGTTTAGACGCCAACTCAAGGCCAAGAGAATCATCGATTGATCCTGATACAATATCGGTTGGTAACGATAAAGAAAAGTATTATAATATTTATCGACCACCATCACCTAAAAATGATTATTGTAATTATTTCTTCTGATTCATTATATTTAACGTCTTATAATCCCTTTTCGAAACCTTAATAATTTACACACCCTATTTAAAGTTTGTATGCGGTGATTTAGATATAGGTTTATTATTATTGATTTTTTTGTTTTCTTGGCGGGTGTGATGTTCCATTTTTTATGTTTTATTTCATATTTGGAAATTTTCAAACGGAGTTTTTTGTAACGTGTTTCATAACGTCTGATTGTACGCACATAATTTTGGGATTTCGATTTGGAAAGGTGTGAATATTGGTAATCAAGGTGTTTAATTGGATTATACGCTCTCTTGATTTTGAATGAGGATGTTTTTAGGTTTCATTTTCTTTCGAGTACTTCTCCCGATTGCACTATCTGTTTTAAATCCATGAATTTAACTAATTTGTTTGGACGTATATCGTGAGTTTCATCCTGTGCATGGTCGTTTGCATAACTTATGATTTTCAATGGAAAGTGTAGTTGTGTAACATCCTTTCGTTTTTAGCCCAATCTGAAAGAGAATTTAAGAAATACCTAACCGATATACGTACCTCGAATTCGGCTATAGTGTAACTGGATGTTTGTGTATAGCAAGCAAATCGTGTGCAACTCGGTAGAAATGAATGTTTCTTCATACGGCATATGTTTTGGACGCTAGTAAAACGATATATCTAAAGTATCAATGCACATGTGGTGATCTATTCAAAAATATGGAAGAAATTAAAATAGAAGCTACAGTCTGTATGATTACATGCATCACAGATTTCAGAACTCATACAATTTGAACATGCAATGTCCTAAAAGATCAATGCCGTTAGCTGATCTTACATGATTAGTTGCGAGAAGAATCATAGGATACATTTAGTGATGATGGGATATTATTCGAATTTGCACACATGTATCATGTTCTGGAGTCGCAGTCAAATGAAGAGAACGGACCTCATATAAATGATTAACGCTGCATGGAACATTTATTTTATAAATATAATTCGAGAAAGTCTCTTACTTAGAAATAGACTACCCACATAGGGGAAAAGGGAAAAACATTTATTAAGAAACTGAAAGGGATAAAAACGGACGACAGGAGTCACTTATTAGGCGAGACGCGCCTTCTTCCCAACGGTGGAAGATGAGCTCGGGAAATCATCAGGGGCGCCACCGGTAGGAGCAGAGACATCGTCATTTGCTATTCCGATCCTGGCACTTCCGTTCCCAAGACTGGCAGAGATTTGTTTACCATCTGCACCATCGTTCCCATCATGACCGTCACCACCCTGATCAAACCAATGGAAATCAACAGCATTAACCTTTCAACGCTAATACATAATATCAGAAACTCGATTTTTGGGGTAATGTGCATCAGAGAGAGTGGAAACGGCACCGTTTTACTAAGAGAAAAAGGCGATTCACAAGGCGATTCTCAAGGCGATAACGGTTCTCGGCGGTGACAAGATGGAGTCGGTGGAGACTCTGGACACTGGTCCGGTGGTTCCTTTGGCTCGGGATGGAAAGATGCAGAAGTCATGGATCGATGCAGCGAAACAGAAGAAGGTTCTGACAAAATACGATTTGGATATCTCTACTTTGGAGGGGAAACAGGCTGTAGAAGTTCCATCGGAGATTGTGGATGATGCGAACCCGCTCTGGGGAGACTTTGTCATAGCACGATTCTTGGATACGGCTCCACACATTGCGAAGGTACATCTGATTGTAAATAAGATCTGGACATTTGGGATAAAGGGGATGAAGATAGATGTTTATGAAATGGATTCGATGTCGATGAGAATTAGAGTACCGAGTGATGTGATAAGGGAGAAGATAATAAGGCGAGGTATGTGGAACATAGCTGGGATTCCGATGGTGGTCTCGAAATGGTCCCCGGTGGAGGATGAATTTGAGAGGAAGTTGACTCCACTGTGGGTTCACCTTGACAAGGTTCTGATGAGTATGTATTCTTGGGAGGGGCTGAGTTTTATTGCAAGTGCCGCTGGTGTGCCTGATAAACTTCATCCGGAAACGTTAGCTTGTACAAACTTTGAGGTTGCCAAGGTATGCGTTAAAGCTGACTTATCAAAGGTTCTACCGAGTAAGATCAATTTCAAGATAGGGCAGGAGGAAGTTCTGGTGGAGTTCACTTATCCATGGCTGCCTTCGAAATGTTCTAATTGTGGCAAATGGGGTCATAAGGAGTTATTGTGTAATGTGACGAAGAAGGAGGAGGAGGTAGACAAGTCCCCTATTGGAGATTTGGAACTACCGGAGAGTGGTGTAGGAAAAGAGAAGGAAGGTACTCATAGTACAAGTAAGGGTGAGAGTAGTAAGTCGGAGGAAAGTATTGGGGTTACGGAGGGAGAGGAAACTCTAGATGATATAACAGACACCAATAGAGGGTTGGATGTAGATAAGGAGGTGGAGGAAGGGGAAATGAGTCTAGAGAAGCCGGAGGGTTTAGTAGGTATGGCCGAGCATAGTTGGAAAAAGGTTGCTCAAGAGAAGGCTAGTAGGAGCCCGTGGAAATCGGCCAAGGAGTTGAATTTTGATCGAGTTGAAATAACGCCTTCAAGATTTGCTGCTCTGAGTGATCTGGAGGATAGTAAGGATGAAGAGGAGGAAAGAAGAGTTGCTGGAGATATTTCCCTGCGTGGCAATAATATTAATAAGGATGAGGTAAACAATGTTGAAGTTAATGCGAAGACTAAGGGGGTGGTTATGGAAGGTGGAAGATAGTACTTACCAAGGAACTCCAAAACAAATCATAGAGTTCTTTCTGAAGCTGCTAATCAAATAAGGGGTTCTAAAAAATTACATCATTAATGGTGGGGTTTTTTTGGAATATTAGGGGGTTTAATAAAAGACTTAAGCATGAGGTGGTTCGGAATTGGGTTAGAGATAAGCTCTTTGGTTGTTTACTTGAAACAAGAGTTAAAGATAGGAAAGCGGGTAGTATACTAGAAGGAGTTTTTGGTGGATGGGATAGTATAACAAATTACGAATTTCATAATTTGGGAAGAATTTGGGTAGTATGGAAGAATAATGTGAGGATGAGTCCAGTATATAAGAGTAGTCAGATTGTTACTTGCTCAGTTAAATTGGAGGATTTAGAGGAGGAATTCTTTTGCTCATTCATATATGCTGCAAATGGTGTGGATGATCGTAGGGAGTTGTGGGATGACTTGCGAAGTCATCATGATGCTCCTATATTTAGGAATAAAAAGTGGATGTTAATGGGAGATTTTAATGAGATTTTGGAGGGGGAGGAGCATTCTGAGTTTGCTGTTTCTCCGCGGCTTCCACAGGGCATGAGAGACTTTCAAGATGCTACTAATTACTGCGGTTTAATAGATTTGAGTTATCAGGGACCAAGGTTTACTTGGTGTAATAAGAGAGAGGATGGGTTAATTTGCAAGAAGCTGGACAGAGTTCTTATTAATGAGAATTGGTTGCAATCTCCTTCAAGAGCTTATTGTGTGTTTGAATCTGGGGGTTGCTCAGATCATCTTCGGTGTAGGATTCAGTTTGGGGAGGAGGAGAGAAAGAAGAGACGACCGTTTAAGTTTTCAAACTGCATAACGAAGATGCCAGAGTTCATTCCTTTGGTGGAGAGCCACTGGAGGAGGAATGCTGCTCTGTTTAATTCTACTATGGTTATGTTCAGGCTTACAAAACAGCTCAAAGCTTTAAAGCAACCTCTACGTTTGCTGTGTAGAGAGAAGTTGGGGGATTTGCATAAGCGAACTAAGGAGGCTTTTAAGAGTTTATGTGAAAAACAACAAGAGACTTTAGAATTGCCAACTCAATCTGCGATTCAAGTGGAGGCCAATGCTTATGAAAAGTGGCAACGTTTAGCAACTCTGGAGGAGGAATTTTACAAGCAGATATCGAAATTACATTGGTTGGGGGTTGGAGATGGCAACAATAGAGTTTTCTACAATGCCATTAAAATAAGAGAAGTGCGTAATAGTATTCGAGAGATTGTTCGTGATGATGGGTCTATTGCAAAGTCGGATGTTGAGATAAAGGAGGAGGCTGAAAATTTCTTCACTCGGTTTATGAAAACTGTGCCAGATAATTTCGAGGGTGCCACTGTTGAAAGACTAAGAGAGCTCCTAGGGTATCAATGTAGCTCTATTGACTGTGAGAGGTTGGAAAAGATGGTGACTAAAGAAGAGATCAGAAGTGTCCTTTTTAAAATGCCTGCTCACAAGTCACCAGGGCCTGATGGATTCACTTCAGAATTCTTCAAAGAGTCCTGGCAAGTTATAGGAGATGATGTCACTGTGGCTGTTCAGTCATTCTTTGAAAAAGGATTTTTGCCAAAGGGACTCAATTCAACCATTTTGGCTTTAATTCCGAAAAAGATGAAGCAAAGGTGATGAAGGACTACAGGCTTATATCGTGCTGCAACGTCTTATATAAGGTGATATCGAAGCTCATTGCAAATAGGTTGAAAGGGGTTCTTCCTAAATTTATTTCTTTGAATCAGTCGGCATTCATCAAAGAAAGGTTGCTGATGGAAAATGTTCTTTTGGCGACTGAGATAGTGAAAGATTATCACAAGGATGACATATCTCCTCGGTGTGCTATGATGATTGATATTTCTAAACCGTTTGATTATGTGCAGTGGCCTTTCTTGATCAACACGCTCACTGCTTTGGGTTTACCGGGAAGGTTTATCAAGTGGATCTCGCTTTGTATCACAACAGCTTCTTTTTCTGTTCAAGTCAATGGAGAATTGGCTGGGTATTTCCAAAGTAGAAGGGGCTTGAGGCAAGGCTGCTCTTTATCACCATATCTATTTGTCATCTGTATGAACGTGCTTTCAAAGACGCTGGATGAAGCGGTTATGAGGGATCAAATGGGTTTTCATCCTAAGTGTAAAAATATAGGTCTCACACACTTATGTTTTGCTGACGATTTGATGGTGTTTACAGAGGGCACAAAGAGATCAGTTGAAGGAATTCTGGGTGTTTTTGAGGAGTTTGACAAGATGTCTGGTCTAAAGATCAGCTTAGAGAAGTCAACTTTGTTTATGGCTGGGCTCTCAGATCAGAAGAAAGAAGAAATCCTCTGCCATTTCCCTTTTGCTGCTGGTAAACTTCCGGTCCGATACCTTGGCCTCCCATTGCTTGTGAAGAACATGACGGTAACTGATTTCTTACCATTAGTTGAGAAGATTCGTAAGAGAATTGGTTCCTGGACAGGACGTTTTCTATACTACGCAGGTCGTCTTCAGCTAATAAACTCAGTTATTATGAGCCTTGGCAACTTCTGGATGGCAGCATTCAGATTGCCAAGTGGTTGTGTTGCTGAGATTGAAAAACTCTGCTCGGCTTTCCTGTGGTCTGGTGTTGAGTTGAATGGTAGAAAAGCAAAAATAGCTTGGAAGGACGTGTGTAGAACAAAGCAGGAAGGGGGCTTAGGCATCCGATCTTTAAAAGAGATGAATGTTGTTTGTGTGCTGAAACTTATCTGGAGAATTTTGTCGGCAGACTCACATTGGGTTAGTTGGGTAAAGAAGTATCTGATTCGTAAGGACTCAATATGGTCAGTAAAGGACACATCGCAACTTGGCTCTTGGGTTTGGCGGAAGATTTTAAAGTATCGGGAGAAGGCAAAGCATTTCTATAAGGTGGAGGTTAGAAATGGAAAGAATGCTTCCTTTTGGTATGATAAATGGTCTCCTTTAGGTTGTTTAAAGGAGTTATTGGGGGGTGGTGGCTGTATTGAGATGGGAATTATGGAGAATGCTAAGGTGGAGGATTGCTTATATCATAGAAGAAAGCGTCATCGTTATGAGATTCTAAATAAGATTGAATTGGAAATTGAAAAGTTTAAGAATTGTATGAAGCCGGAGGAGAAGGATATTTCCCTGTGGAGGGAAGGAAGTGACAAGTATAAGGGGAATTTTTTACGTCAAAAACTTGGCAAATTGTTAGAGAAAAGTATCAGGAGACCGGTTGGTACATGGCGGTTTGGTTCAAACATGAAACTCCCAAATTTTCTTTTCTGGTTTGGGTTGCATTGAAGGATAGATTGTCCACTGGTAGCAGAATGATACATTGGAGTTGTAGTATTGACACTTCATGTGTTTTCTGTTAAGAGCCTTTGGAGTCCGTGGAACATCTTTTCTTTGAGTGCTCTTTTTCAAAGCAAATATGGAGGTGCCTGGCTGAAGGTGTGCTCAGAAATAGATACACTACGGCTTGGTCTGCTATTATGGAAATTATTATGGACGAGAGACAAGATAGCATCTCTCTCTTCACAATGAGGTACTTATTCCAAGCTACTATTCATTGCATTTGGAGAGAGAGGAACAGAAGAAGGCATGGAGAGAAAGAATCTCCGCCTGAACTGTTAGCAAAACTGCTTGATAAGACTATGAGAAATAAATTCTCTATTATTCAGAAGGGGAGAGATAAGAAGCTTGAGGGTGGTTTACAATACTGGTTTACAACGAGAATAGCTTGAGGGTGGTGGTTGGATGTTTGTGTTTCTGACCCAGTAGGAGTGAGAGCTGGGAACTCAGTAGGAGTGAGGGCTGGGTTTGCAAATCCTAGTAGGAGTGAGAGCTGAGTTGAGTTGGAGTGGTTTAAGAAAGTGCAGGGTTTATGATGCTGCTTGGTAGAGAAGTAAAAGGAGTTCGATGGAGTTTTGTAGTTTCTTTAAAAATTGTATCTTTGCTCTCATTTCAGAAACATTCTTGTAAAGGTCTTTTTTTGGAGTTATAAATTTAACATTTAGATTCAAAAAAAAAAAAAAAAAAATCAGAAACTCATCTTACGTTTTCCACAAAGTCAGGAACCGGGGGACGATCACCATCCTTCAGAATGCGCGTGATGGTAAACGTCTGATGGTTCACACTGAAGTTATACTCACTTACCCTAACTCAAAGTGTAGTCTTTTCCCTCCATGTCGGCAATAAATGGAGGTATCTGTGCGTCTTCAGGATTCACACCATCTCCAGCCTAATTTAGATAAAAACAATAACAGAGATATATCAGATATAACATTAAGTTGACACAAACAATAATTTATATATCAGATATAACATTAAGTGTCATGTTGTGTTTCTTACCAGCAGCTTAACAGCTTCGCTTGCTTTCAGATTATGTAACTTAGTCATCACACCATCAAAGCAAACAAACACCCCTTCCGCAGTATCATCAGCAATCACCATCTCAACTCGATAACTGAAATTAAATAACAGTACATACGAAGTTAGAAAATAATTATCACATAACCAAATAAGGATAACATAATATCATGAGGCTACAAACCGGAGGGAACCAACAGCATGGTGATTGACACAACGTTCACACGTGAAAGAATTGACAGTGCGTTGGAGTTTTTTAGAACACTTGGAACATGCAACATAACACCACCCTTTCTCTGGGTCAACCCGACACACTTTTCCAGAGCAAATGAAATGAATAGCCTATGTTAAAGATGAGATATCTATTATTTGATGCAACAGATTTGACATACTATCAAACATCAATTTAATCTCAGTACCTGTGATGGAGCCGTGATGATGAATGAATTGATCTCAGCTATGGTTAGTGACTCCATTTTAGCATATCCTTTCAGCAGAGGTGCAGCAGGTGGAAGTCCAGTGTCTCTGACCACCAATCTGCAGTTAACCAAACCGGAATGTTAATCACTGCTATTTAAATAAATCATCCCACTTAGATTACATATATATTACTATATCATCCCCTTATCCTACCGATAGAAAAAGTTCTCCCTTGCAGTGGTCTCTTTGTCAAAGTAGATGTGGGTTCCAGAAGTTGCATTGAGGAATAAACGGCCTGGAAAAATATATTTATATGACTGATGTCAGAATTTAATAAAACCCAGCATAATCCTAACAAAATCAGAAGTAGTAAAAAAACTTGAATATACTACAATGGCTGAGCATGGTAAGAGTTTTAAAAACACATCCTATTATGTAAGCAATCCAGAACTATAATCACATATAATGGTCGATGGTAGACAAAACAAATTCTAATCTTAATAGTTGTAAGATCCGCCAAGTACCTCCGACCATTTTGGGATTGATGCTAGTAGCAACAATGACTTTTGGATCAATAAGCATTCTGTCTAGTTTCTGGTGGAAATCGACAGCTTTGGCATCGAAGATGCTCAATGTGACAGAGACATCACTGAGGGAGATGTAAAGACCAAGGAAAAAAATGAAAATAAGAAGCGTGAAATTAGGCTACGTTTTATAAAGATTTAGCAAAGAGTCTATATTATTAAGCATAACAAAATTGTAAGAGCTACCTTTCCAATTTGATGGTGGCCATGACACGGTTTTTCTCCTCAGGCGGATCAGTGACGGTGCTCTTGACGGCGATTAGCTCACCGATGATGTCTGAACAGAAAAATACGGTTATTACAGTTTCTGAAATTGAGAGCAGTGTAGAATTGTTTTTTACCTGGGAGCTGAGAGCTCGTGTTAGCTAAACCTATCAGCTCGGTATCATCACGAAATCTGAATCCCTCTATGGGTAATGGCGAAACCAGTTTGGTAATCTCATCAAAACCGGTTGACTCGGCAAACCGGATCATCAATGTAGAATCAGTCAACCGGAAATTCGAAGCACATCGACTGACATCAAAACCTGAGATGGAGTACATGTTACCGGCGGTGAGTTTTGGTCGGAAAGCTCCCACACGGCTAGCATTAATGGTCGCCTGCATAATAGTTGCCTGCGTCAAGATATAAAAACACGGGGGAGATTAAGAACACGGTTGTGGGAATATATATGTAGACGACATAAAATCTCAAAGATATCTTACATTGACGTCGACCAAAAGCATGTCAATCCACATGAACTCGCCACCCCAGCGTGGATTTCTCGCCTCCCAGAACCGGAGCAGGCGGACCTCGACGGCGGAGGAGCAGCGACCCGACCTCAAGTCGGAAAAAAAAACTCTGCTCAAAGCCATTACAAAAGAAACTAATGAATCTGTGAGATATAAGATCGTGAATGATTCTGAGAAAATGAGGATCTCACCTCTATATATACAGCTTATACACCGACTCTGAACTGATAAGAGTAGATTGATTGCAGATCGTGGGGGAGTGATAATTACTATCATCAATGATAAACGAATCTGCATATAACACTGTAACGATGGAAAACAAATCGACATAGAGAGGAAGATGCGAGCTCAGATGATATCAAAAGCGGTGGGTCGACGAAGTAAACGTAGCTTACATCGTGGGAGAGGGAGACAGGCTGAAAGAGGCCAATCACAAACGGGCTTTTGGCTGAACCGTATTTGGGTCAATAAATTTTAAGAAGCCCATTTCGATTTGGACACGTGTCAAAAGGGGAAATTGGGAATATCCTACGTGGATGAATGAGAGGGATGAAAAGTATCCTTTATATATATAGATCCTTCAGAATATTCAACAACGCCCTTATGTTTTGAAATTATCTGCCATATAGAAAGAATGCTTACTATTAAATTTTCCGCTCCAAACTCATAATTTCTTCCAATTCTTTCGCGGTTTGGTCATTCTTCCAGATTGCCCATCTATTAATATCTTCGTTAGTTATGAACGAGATTGGCTTATAGTTTTTTCCTTATTATCCTCAAGTTGCTAGAGTCAAAATCCTAGGTATATATCTCATCTATTGTTCAATTCATAACCTTTAAAGGATGATGTTCCAAATCTTCAAATGAGATAGCAACATGTTTACGTCTAGGATCTGCATTTTTTTTGAAACAACGTCAATAGTGGTTAGAAAAACATTATCAATGTGAATATTATCTAATTAACATGATTATATCATATCATTCATTTTTTTTTTACTTGTATTCTCGTATACACAACAACACATTTCATTCATGTATTAGAGTTTTAGTAGTTTAAATCTAAAATATGGTGAAAAAAAAGAAAAAAGAAATCTAAAATCTGGCGAGTAAACAAAAATGGAATTATTATCAGTTTGGTCCCTCATTGTAGATCCTTTTTTTTTCTCCTCCTTATCATATAATCTGATTAAAAAACCCTCTCAAATCCAAAAGAAAATAAAAAAAACATTACTCAGTTCAGTTCAGATCGACTTATCCTTCTTCCGCGGCAAAGATTCTCGTTTCAGAGAAGTATCAAACTATAAGGTAAATTCTCATCTTTGCTTTTCCTCAAAAAAATCAAAACTTTAATTTAATTTTTTAACGAAATTCTCGGGGGTAGTTTGTTAGGCGGAGAATAAGGATGACAACAACAACAACAACAAATGGGTCTAATTCTAATCATAACAACAACAACAACCCTAGTACGAGGTCTTGGGGCACAGCTCAATCCGTGTCCACTAGCGGCAGTATGGGCTCTCCTTCGAGCCGGAGCGAGCAGACAACCACCGTGGCTACTACACCATCTGCTAGTGACAGTGCCTTTCTACAACTCAACAATTTGGACATTCAAGGGGACGATGCTGCTTCTCAAGAACCTTCTTATGGGTATCTCTAAAGTCTCTTCCTTTTAATGGGAATCAGTTTGTAGCAATGTCTGCCGCTTTTTTTCTTTGGAGCTTAGACTTGTTGTGAATGTTTTGTTTTGCATAATGGATTTATGAAACCTAATCAATTAAATATAAGTAAGTATGGGTGTCGGGAGTGGATCATTCTATTACCAAGCTTGTATGTATGTAGTTAGAGTCTCTTTATTTTGCTTCATGTCCCCATTATCCTTTCCCTGACAATGAAAACTGTTGGTTGATGCTAATGTGCTTTCATTCTCACTGGAACTTGTTTAAAAGTTTCTTTTTTTTTGTGTATTTTTGACTGATCATTAATCTATTAGCAGTGGTAAGAAGAAGAAGAAGAGGGGACAGCGTGCGTCTGGTCCTGATAAAACTGGAAGAGGCCTACGTCAATTTAGCATGAAAGGTCTCTCTTCTCTTCTTCTTCTTCATCCTAATGAATTGTCAGTGATGCCTTTTAGTTTTGGTTATACCTTTAACTGATCTTGTGTTCTTATGGATTCCTCTCAGTTTGTGAAAAGGTGGAAAGCAAAGAAAGGACTACTTACAACGAGGTACTTACGCCTAGTTTTTCCACAATATCTTGGCCTTACAAGAAGATCCGTTCACTTGTCTTTACGTTGTTATCTCATTGTACTGAGTTCAACATTACACAGATAGTGGATATATCAAATGGTCTCATGAAACATGTAGCTCTATAATAAAGTATCTGACAGGTGAAAGCATTTTCAGGTTGCGGACGAGCTTGTTGCTGAGTTTGCACTCCCCAATAACGATGGATCATCCCCTGATCAGGTATGCACTTCTTTCTTTAACCTATGATAGAATTACATCATCTAAAATCTGTTTTTTTTAAACAGCAACAGTATGATGAGAAGAACATAAGAAGAAGAGTGTATGATGCTTTAAACGTCCTCATGGCTATGGATATAATCTCCAAGGATAAAAAAGAGATTCAATGGAGAGGTCTTCCTCGCACAAGCTTGAGCGACATTGAAGAATTAAAGGTTTTCATACCCCAACTTCGCTGTGTTTAGAAAATTGTTCCTCAAATTGTGTTTATAATACTTTGCAGGCTGAACGACTCTCACTTAGGAACAGAATTAAAAAGAAAACTGCATATTTCCAAGAACTGGAAGAACAAGTAATAATAGACACCCCCACTTCTTGATCTTACTGTGTTTTCTCTTACTTACCATAGAAAGATTCTTACATGCTTTTGTTTCTTCTTCTTCTTCTTCTTCTTCTTCTTATGTGTGTTTGAATAGTATGTAGGCCTTCAGAATCTTATACGGAGAAACGAGCACTTGTATAGCTCTGGAAATGCTCCAAGTGGCGGTGTTGCTCTTCCATTTATCCTCGTCCAGGTAAGCTTAGTCACCGATTCCACAAGCAAACCAGTATGATCGTTTGTGTTTTGGTCATCGTCTGATTGTTGTTGTTATACTCCACCAGACACGTCCCCATGCGACCGTAGAAGTGGAAATATCAGAAGATATGCAGCTCGTGCATTTCGATTTCAACAGGTTAATGATCCTTCTCTTTTGCATCCAAATGTCTCTCCATAAAACTCGGTTTATATGACTGACAAATATCTTCTCTCTATTTTCAGCACTCCATTTGAGCTCCACGACGACAATTTTGTCCTCAAGACAATGAAATTTTGCGACCAGCCACCATTGAACAACGGTCACAGTAACAACAGCCAGAAAACTTGTGACAGATTGGTGCCTGAAAATAATAACGAAGGTCCTAGCACCTATCCAACACCGCCTCGGCCAGGGGATATGATGGATCACCAGTCTCACTCTCAACAACCACAACATCAGCATGTGACTAACTACGAGGTTGCTTCTGCCACCACCGCAGTGACATCAAATGTGAAGCCAGAGAACTGAGCTCAAAAAGGAATTATCTGTTTTAGTCAGCCATTGTATAATTTCCCTAGTACTGTAATGTAGTCATTAAAAAATAACCACCTTGACCTAGTGCTTAGCGGTAGATTCGCACTTATGGACGTTTATAATTCTTCATATTATAATATTTTTGGCAACATATATGTTTGTTAACAAAGGATGTTTAGTTGCAAGAAACTGAAGAAAAGTCACAGAATTGCATCTTAGACACACAAAGTTACAAGAGTTTGAATATGTTTGTTAACAAAGGGGATTTTGATGAAATCATGAGTTAAACCCTTAAGGTCCCAGCTAAAATCAGAGAAAATAAGATGAACAACATATAGATTGTAAAGGATGATTTAAACATTTATACAATGAGCGTATGTGAAAGAATGAAAAGAGAATCATGAGTAATTACAATGAATTGATACAGACTTGATATGCAAATAATGCATAATAGTCTTCTTTCCTTAATACAACAACAATTTTGATGAAATTAACTTTTAAAAAGACTCAATATTTTTCCGGAACAAAGTTTAAAAAGTGAGAAAACTCATCATCAGAGCAGGAGGATCCATGCTCTACAACTTTGCCATTTTTTTATAATAATCATCCATAGTCCAGTTCAAACAAAACCCAGAGAAACAATATAGTAGAAGAAGAATCAATCGATCCTTGACTTCCACACCGATAATTGAGAAAACGAGCATTTTAATAATCAGTTTTTCATGTTTTTTTTTGTTTTTTAAAAAATAGATAAATTATATTATATTGGCCAAAACATTTTAAATTAAATTTTAGACAATATATTGTCTTGTCTGTAGGCTGCATGACGTTATTTTAATAATTAAAATTTCTTAACTTAAATTTCCAAATCAATAAAACATAAGAACCTTAAATCAATTTCATTTCATCTCATCTCTTTACTATTTCTATTCGCTTTACAACACTGATCCCAAACTGAAATATCCTCTCCTCTCTTTGCTTACTTCTCTTCCCCCTCTCCAGATCATGAACAAACCACCATAGTCACGTTTAGTTCACAATTCCATCCATAAATCAAGATAAAACGAATTAGAAACTATGGAGTTTCAAAAGGCAATAGTTGCTGGTGCTACTACTGGTAAGGTAATTCATCACAAATTCGAGATTCTAACACCTTTTTTCACAATCTTGGGCATACCAAAAAGAATGCCAAAAAAAATTAATCACAAATTACAAATTCATTACAAATTCACTTGAAAAAAATTCATCACAATTTCATCATAATTTTTGTCACAAATTACAAATTCATCATAATTCCATCCATAATGTCTCGAATTCGAGATTCTAACACCCCTTTTCACAATCTTGGAATTTGTAATTCTATCCATAATGTCTTAAACTTGAAAAAAGATATGACAAGTGCACTTGGAATCGTAAGATTATAGCTAAAATCATTGGATTTAAAAATCTTTACTATCCCAAGTGTATAAAGAATGGAAAAGCTAAGCTTGGTAAGTTGTTGTTTTCGTTTAAAACATACTTTCTTTAATTTTTTGGAGTTTGTTTGTTCGTTTAAGCGATGCAATATTTTCTCTGTTATAATGTTGTTCTCGAAGATCCTTCTAGAGGATGACCAATCGGGCCAATAGACTAATCATCGAAGCTATGTTTGCGTCCAAAGAATGTTGGTCCTCCATTCATTATTGTCGTTGTATCAAAAGATGTAAATTTAAATACACATTTTGTGCAATTGAATTCTGAAGGTATATGAAGATGTCTGATTTCTAAGTTTAGCATTCCTCAAAAGGAAAAAAAACCAACTTAACTGATTGTCAAAGTAATAAATTCAGATTTTGGTTTCAAGCTTATTGCTGGTTTTTGAATGTTTGAATATGTTTGTATTTTATTTTGGCAAGAAGAGATGACCACAAAAACCATCGGAACATTAACTACTAACTAAAGTTAGACTTTATTTGCGTAATTTTACGTAATGGATGAAAACGCTTAGTTTATGCTAGATCGAGTTTTCCGTTTGTAAACACATTCAAAGAGAGCATGCATACATTCAAAGACAATATAGAGATGACAGTACTAATTAATTTTTATTAGTGTATTTAATGTTTATTTATTAATAGGTGATCAAAATCTGCATCTCCTGATACTCTTCGATGATGAGTTTATCGGCACGATTTGTCAACTTCTGGAAACAACTTTCAGGAACTACATTATAACAAAGAGAAAATTGTATCAAGAACAACAAACAAACAAAATTAAACAAGTGAATATATCAATCTAGAAAAAGAACATACCAATCTTATTAAATCCTTTTTTATAAAAAAGAACATACCAATCTTATTAAATCCTGAGCTCACAAAACTCCTTAGCATTGACCTAATTTTGGACGACACATTTGACTTTCGACTTTGCTCATGATTGTAGAGGGGCTTGAGATTCCGTTTGAAGTCGAGATTTGAAGTCTCTTCGACATCAATAATGAAAGAGAAGAGATTTGAAATTTCAAACCAATCGTATTTTGCTTTCGAACCAAAACCAAGTAAATTTTTTAAATTGACCGATCGGTTTATTTGTTCAATTGGATGCTAATTTGAAAACTGGTTATTTGGTTAGTTAGATCTGGTTAATTTATCTTCGTATAGTGCACATATAGACCGACCGGCGAACGCGACACTGGAGGAATTGGGGAACGACAGAGCACACGATCGAGGAATGGAGTATGACGGTGGTTGAATCGGCTAATAGGATGAATCAGTTGAGGATGGATTCGTTGTTATAAGTTGAGTTCAAGATTAAGCGTTGTGAGAGGAAGCATATAATGAATTCGATGGAGGATTCATTAGCAGCTTTGGTGAAAGTCCTTCATTATCGTTTGCCAATGGATGAGGAAGATAAACAAAACACGAACAATAAACAATACACGCAATCGAATCAGGTACAAGTTTCTGTTACGGAACCTTGCCGTATATTAACTAGGATTGATCTGAAGCCATTATTTGATGGAGTGTATCCTCGTGCATGGATCACTACTAACTGATAAACGTTTCAAAAGAGGAGAAGTTAACTCTAGTGTCGTTGAATCTTGATGAAGATGAAGAAATGTCCAGTGAAGCATTCTTAGATTGGATAGAGTTTAAGAGAAGATTGACCGCTCGTTTTAGCACAATTACGAGAAGATTTCTCCCAGAAGTGCTTACTCAAACATAATATTTTCATGACTTAGATTTGGTTCACGAGAAGGAAAAGATTGGGGGAGAAATAATTGATCACATTGTCTCAGTTACAGGAAATGACTTCAATGAGTGTTTCGTGTAAAGAAGAGGTGCGTGAAGAAAATTGAGGATATGAATCCGTTTCAGTAGAAGGATGTGACCACTCCGAAGGCTGTGGTTAAAGATGTCTGATGGTAAAACATCAATTTTCAAAGACGTTTTGAATATACATTGTGATCATGTGCTACAAACAATGATGTTGATGTAGAGCCAGATATTTTCTAAAGAGATAAAAGAAGATGTTTTGGTTCAACTAGAGAATATAACAAATAAGAAGCCTTTTATTAGTGATAGAAGAAAAACATTCTCCACTCATAAACTGTATTCTTCTCAAGCATGGAAGAAAGATATTCTCAATACAAATCCGAAATTGAAGTGTGATACGTCTTGGCACTTCGAGTATAAACGCAAGAAAGAATCGAAGACTATACATTCGATTTATGGATGGGCTAAGCATGGGAATGAAGAAACAATTTTTAATCAACGTCAAATTCAAAAGCTTCTGAAAATATGGATTTTTCTGTTTGGCATTGTTGGAGATTCAGACCATTACATAAACTCAAGTTGCACAACCTACATGAGAATGTCACATTATGATTAGTTGCTGAGCTAACATATAAAGACAAGGGTCACTCTGATTCAGATGAGTTTACTGGTACAGCACCAGTAGCAAGATCTTCACAATACGCTGGATTGAAATTTCAGTGTCATTTGCAGATTGTGTGGTTGTTGTTACAAGATAATATCAACGAGCTAGAGATTGATATTTGATATTAGGAGTTTCAAGGCTCCTAAGACAAATGATGTAGTATAAAAGATTGTCGAACCAGTTCTGAGAGATTTAAAAGCACCGAGAATACAAGTACAAGCTTAATCTAAGTGCGATCATATGGTTGATTGGTTTTGAATTACAACTAATATTGAAATGAGGTAAAGAATGCAATGACAAAATAAACTTTAACAATTAAGAGACGGGAGAATCCATGGGTATAGGGAACAATGACCTTGGATGATCAGTTTTCGAACTAAGAGTGGCAAGCGATCAATTAATCTATCTACCTTAGGCCTAGACACAATTCTAAACAAACTCTATGTCTAGATGAATGTTCATTTGCAAACACAATTCAAACATCAAACTTCTTCGGTTGAATATCATGAAAGCAATCATTAGGAACAAGTCAATTAGCCATCTTAACACCTTTAACAACAAGTATCCTTGGTAAAGGATGTTAAAAGCTT
>CAKOAT010668487.1:165572-191464 GCA_932364175.1 Eruca vesicaria subsp. sativa | reverse complement strand
TGGCACCACAACTACATGAGTACGCGACTCGGTATGTTTCCTCCTTGGACTGAGTATATCGTGGCCATTTCCGGTCGATTCAATGAGCTCTACAATGACCCACTAGCGGAGCTCGTAGCTCTGAAACAAGGTTCAGACCCTATCACTGACTACTTGGACAAGTTTGAGAGCGCGAGGATGTGACTCATCCTCCCCGAAGCTCACGCTCTTAGCATCTTCCTAGCCAACATGAATACTCATCTGTCTCTTCATACTCGACAGTTTGAGTTCACCACAGTTGATGGCGCTGCTAAAATTGCTATGCTCCATGAATCTTCCCTCAAACACACCCCTGCTAAACACAGTAAGACTCCCTTCAATCCTAACCAAAAATACCTTAACCCTCACTACCAAAAGAGCTCCAACTCGACCCCCTACCCTACCCACACCATCCAACCAGAAACCACAACCCACAAACACCCCCACTGATAAACCTATCCGTAAGTTCTCTTACCAGGAAATGAAAGAAATAAGAGCTATAAAGGCTTATGTATGTTCTGTGACGAAGAATACACTCCTGGTCACAGTTCTAAACACAGGCGCTCTCAAATTTTTGTCTTGGAATGCGATGATGAGGAAGACTCGCAACTCTCTGAATCAGATGACGAGTCTGAGGACGACACAGCTAACACCGTAGAGAGCAAGGAAGAAACACCGGTGATCTCTATAAACGCACTCAACGGCTCCTTAACATTCAACTGAATGAGAGTGATTGGTCATTATGGCAAGCGCAAGCTATACATATTGATCGATAATGGCATCACCCATAACTTCTTGGACTTAAACGTTGCTAACGAGTTGAGGTGCAGACTGGAGAAGATAAAACCCATGGATGTCACATCAGCTGGTGGCACAACTATGTTAACTCGTTACAAGTGTTGTAATATCTCCTGGAATGTTCAAGGGTACACCTACACTTCTGAGATCAGAACTCTAGGCCTTGAAAGTTGCGATTTGGTCCTTGGAGTACAATGGATTTTAACACTAGGCCCCATTATGTGGGATTTCCTCAACCTAAGAATGGAGTTTACACTCCATGGAAAGAAAAACGTCTTGAGAGGAGCCACCAAAAATGGTTGCAAATTTATCAAAGGAGGTACTCTAAATAAATTAATGCTGCAAAAACCTTAAATAGCTTTACTCCAGCTAAGGGAAATCCAAGAAGCCACAACTCAGGACATCCTTCCCTGCTCTCTGCTATCTAACATCTCTGCTAGTCAAAACGAGATGGGAAATGATCCGGCATTGCAGGCACTGCTAGGCGATTTCACCATCATTTTTGAGGAACCTTCGGAGTTACCACCTTTCAGAGAAGGATATGACCACAAAATACCTCTTGAATCTGGTGCCAACCCAGTGAACTTACGGCCATACCGCTACTCTTCCCTCCAAAAGGATGTGATTGACAAAATGGTACGGGATATGCTTGAGCAAAGGATCATTCAGTGCAGTGCCAACCCAGTGAACTTAAGCCCCTATGCCTTGCCGGTTGTCTTGGTGAAGAAGAAAGACGGAACATGGTGACTTTGTGTTGACTTTAGAGGGTTAAACAAGCAGACAATCCAGGACAAGTATCCCATCCCTCTTCTGTAAGATCTACTTGATGAGTTGGGTGAAGCAAAGTACTTCTCCAAGCTTGATCTACGTGCCAGATTTCATCAACTTCGCATGTCACCTGAGGAAATTTATAAGAAGGCTTTCAAAACACACTCAGGGCACTACGAATACTTGGTAATGCCTTTCAGCCTCACCAATTCTCCCTGCACTTTCCAGAGCCTCATGAATTGTGTCTTTGAAGGAGTCCTCCTCTAGTTCTTGCTCGTCTTCTTTGATGACATTCTGATATACAGCACCTGCTGGGATGGCCATCTTAAACATCTTCATGAGGTCTTTCAGATACTACAACAAGCGCAGCTATACCTTAAACCCTCAAAGTGCACGTTCGAAGCTACTGTCATCGAGTACTTGGACAACTTTATCTCTGCATAGGGTGTGAGCACTGATCCAAGCAAGATACAAACCATTGCGCAATGGCCTACTCCTACCTCCCAGAAACACCTACGCAGCTTCCTTGGTTTAGCCAACAACTATCGTCGATTTATCAAGTGCTACAGCATTGTTGCAAGGCGACTGGCATCCCTACTTAAGAAAGACGGCTTCTCTTGGGGTGTTGAAGCAGAGACCTCTTTCATACACCTCAAATCTGCGTTGTCAACCACTCTCGTTCTAGCTCTACCAAACTTCAACAAGACTTTTGTGGTAGAAACTGACGCCTCAAACATGGGTATCAGTGCGGTTCTAATGCAGGAAAACCACCCTATTTGCTATATCAGCAGAGCCCTCGGACTACGACATCAAGCGCTCTTGGTGTATGAAAAAGAGCTTCTTGCAGTGGTACATGTGGTGCAGTCCTGGAATGCCTATCTTACTCATAAGCCATTCATTGTTAAAACCGATCAGAAGAGCCTGAAATTTCTGATGGAGCAGAAGATAACCACACCTTTCCAACACATGTGGTTATCAAAACTCATGGGTTATACCTTTGAGATACAATACAAGCAAGGGAAGGAAAACGTTGCTGCTGACGCGCTATCAAGAGTCTCGGGCTCACAACTCCTGCACATAACACTATCTCAGTCCCACCACGGCTTCTATGACACACTCAGACTCTTATGGGAGACAGATCCCAACCTCCGGAAAGTCATCTCTGAGTTAAAGTCAGGTACAACAAAACACCATACTTTCAGTTTTACTAATGATGAATTGCGCAGAAGAAGAAAACTTGTGGTGGGAAATGACTCAGAGGTGAAGCTCCACATTTTGCGATGGTTACATGACTCTGCAGTTGGTGGTCATTCTGGACGAGATGCTACTTTGCAGCGTGTGAAGTCATTGTTCTATTGGCATAGCATGAATGTGGAAATACAACGCTACATCAGAAATTGCTTAGTTTGTCAGAAGAACAAGAATGATCAAGCTGCTAAACCAGGCCTCTTACAACCCTTACATGTTCCTAATGGCGTTTGGGAGTCAATAAGCATGGACTTTATTGAGGGTCTTCCTCCTTCCAGTGGAAAACATTGCATCATGGTCGTTGTTGACAGGCTAAGTAAGAACGCCCACTTCCTCGCACTGTCACATCCCTACACGGCTATTGAGGTCGCTCAGGTATACCTTGATAACATCTTTAAACTCCATGGTATGCCAAGGGATATTGTCAGTGACTAAGATCCTACCTTCATAAGCGACGTATGGAAGAAGCTATTTCGCATGCAAGGTGTCGATTTGAGACAGTCCACGGCCTACCATCCACAGACGAACGGCCAGACTGAAGCAACAAACAAGACACTCGAGACCTATCTTCGTTGCATGACAGCTGAAACACCACAGTCTTGGAGTAAATGGTTACCTTTAGCTGAGTAGTGGTACAACACAACCAACCACTCCTCTATCAAGAGCACTCCTTACAAGATTATATAATGGTCAGCCCCCTTCAACCCATATCCCTTATCATCCCGGTGAAAGCTCATCTGCTATAGTAGACTGAAGTACGCAGAAACGTGAAGAAATCTTAAACATGCTGAAGTTCCACCTCATTCGAGCTCAGAACCGTATGAAGCAATCAGCTGATTCTCATCGCTCTCACAGGGAGTTTACTGTCGGGGATCATGTCTTTTTGAAGTTACAGCCATATAAACAACACTCCCTTAAGAATAGAAACGTCCCCCACAAGCTCTTACCTTGCTTCTGTGGTCCGTTTCGTGTGCTGGAGAAAGTCGGTTCAGTGGCTTACAAACTTGATCTTCCTGCTACAGCTGCTATTCACCACACGTTCCATGTCAGTCAGTTGAAACTGTGTCCCAACCCACCTTCTGAAACCTTGACATTACTTCAGTACTATCAGGATTTGGGAACAACTAAGGAACCAGACTGTATTCTGGAAAAAAGATGGTAAAACACCGTAACACCGCAGTCACTAAGGTACTCGTGCAGTGAAAAGGTCAAAGTCCAGAACAGGTTACATGGGAATTCTACCAGGATTTCATCACCAAATTTCCAAACTTTGATCCTTGAGGACAAGGATGTTCTGAGAAGCAGAGTAGTGTGACAGTCATGTAAGCTATCTCACCAAACCGGTCTGGTTTGTTTCTATTTCAGTTTTTCCAATTTTGGTTTAATAATATCTGGGGTTTTGTCCCATGCTACTTTATCTTTTACGGAGCCAGCTAATGAGTCACTATGACCGTTAGAAACTTAGATACCTCCCTTTATGTATTAATTGACTGCTTTTGCAGAAAAATAATCAGAAAAACATTTTTATCTTATCATCAACTATCTTTCTCTCGCTTAAGCTTATTGAGCAAGAAACTTTATCATAGAAATCTTGTTCTTTCAAGGTGATTATTCATCCATATCACTTTCTAGGTTTGATTTCTCCCTTCTTAAGCTCTTGGTGAGTTCTAAATTGGGATTTATTACTATGTTTTAACACTACAGTCACAATTATTTTAAAATTTCAACTTTTGTATGTAAAAACAACAAAAATTCGAAAGCTCATATGGTAAAACGTAGTTTGTGCACCCCTGTTTTCCCAAGTTCCATCCCTCTTATATGATTTTTTATTTTTATTATCAAAAGTGCACCCATAATTTAAATTGTCTGGCTTCCCCCCTGCCCACATCCCACGTTCATCTCTGACTTTTCTTTTTGAGTTTTCAATACTCTAATCATGTTCATGCTCATGTTCATATACTCTAATCATGTTCATGCTCATGTTCGTATTAATATCTACATGATAGTAATACGAAACGTTATAGGAAAACAGAATCCAACTGAATTTGTTATATATTTTTTTTTAAAGACCATTAAATTCTCTAATAATATCCATTAAGTAGTAATACCCACGTAGTAATTACAAGACCGACCTTAGCTCAGTTGGTAGAGCGGAAGACTGTAGTTGTTGCTGTAATCTTTAGGTCGCTGGTTCGATTCCGGCAGGTCGGACTTTTTTTGCATTTCAACTTTTTTTTTCCTCAGCTGCTATTCCTTAACAATTTAATGCTATAGTTTTTTCATCATGTATTTATTTCTTAAAATCTACCAATCGACATCATGTATGTTTCATGTACTTTCACAAACACCTCTATTCACCATCCGTGCAACAAACAAAAAAAATGTCAAATCTAATTGTTTGGTTAATCTAACACTACTATAAGAGTTCAGTTGCAACAAAAAAAAAACATAACTAAGAGTAACACATTTGTAATCTACAAGGAACAAGTTCTACCTTTTTCCTTTTCATCAAGATTCGTTCCTAAGAAGCTGCAATCTATCATCTGTTAAGAGACCCGAGCAGAGTGTAACCATTCATATTAGCGTACTTCACGTCTTGAAGCGGATGATGACTTGCCAATGAGAACCGTTGAGAGACGGTAAAAGTCTGACGGATCTTGCAAGATGAGCTGGCGAGTCGACTCCTCGCAAGATGAGCTGGCGAGTCGACTCCTCGCAAGATGCAAAAAGCTGCTTCCTAGTTCCTTCCCTCCCTCACCAAAGTCTATAATCGCTGTGTCTTGGCAAACGGATGGTATCTACGGAAGCATGCATGTGTGGATGAAAGTTTCTGATAATAAGAATCAGCACATCGTCTCTTGAGACAAACATGGAGTCCATCTACACCGCTGGTATGATCGCTACGAGGACAATATGAGGAGGAAATGCAAACTCCTGTAGAAGTTTTAGAGAAAAAAAAAGGAACTAAAAACATGATTGGCTTTAAAATAACTTGGGAAAATTCCATATAAATACCCCAACTAAATTTTATTAAACTTTTTAATATCCAAACTTTTTCACTACCCAGTTTAAAACCTCAACTAATTATTCTGTCCACTTTAATACATCAACTTTTATAACTGTATCCATTTTAATACTCAAACTTTGTTTATTTTAATTAACAATACTAATAAGTTTCCAATGAAATTTTAAAAATGTCTAAACTTCACAAAAAATTAATTTTATTATATGTTTGAGTAACGAAATTAAATAATTTTTTTATAATCTTAAGTTTTGTAATAAGTTTTTTAAGTTTTATATATTGAATTTAGTTTGTTTTTTTTAAATAAAAAGTAAATTATTTTTTTTCCTTCAAAAACTTTTTTTTTAAAACATTAAATTTTCTACAGAGTTTGTTTACCTTATTTCTTAAATCTTCAAATAAACTTAGAAAATTTAAATATTTTTTCTTAGATTTTGGAGACTTTTAAAAATTTCGTTTGAAATTTATTAGTATTGTTAATTAAAATAAACAAAGTTTGAGTATTAAAATAGATACAGTTATAAAAGTTGGTGTATTAAAATGGGCAGAATAATTAGTTGAGGTATTAAACTGAGTAGTGAAAAAGTTTGGGTATTAAAAGCTTAATAGAATTTAGTTGGGGTATTTATATGGAATTTTCCCAAATAACTGTGGTTATTATGTAAAGAAAGTCTCCTTTTGTGCCAATCGTAGCCTCTGTTTTATTTTTATTTTTTTGTAATTGAGTAAATATTACGCAGCTCTCATATTCCTTCTTTTTTTTTTTGAACTTATCATATTACCATTTTTGCGTTCTCTTTAATGTAAAAAAAAACTACAGTATAGGGTTATATGTGTAGTTGTATTCAATTATGAAATAAATTTTTGATAATGATTTTCCATCCATGCAAAAATTTAAGTTACTATATAATACTGTTGCAATCCGCTCTTTATTTAACCGATCAAAATTTGTGACTTTTCTCTCATCCCGTCCGCGGCCAGAACCCTAATTTAGTTTCTTCTCCTCCAAGTCTCAAACGATCATCATGTCATCCGGACCAGGCATAGAAATCAGTAAGTTGTTCTCCCTTTGTCTTTCTTTTGAGATGAGATTGTCTCTCTCTCTGTCTACATATATCACTCTAAAAACTGTAAATTGTGATAAACTAATCAAATTGGTATCCGACACAGCTGGTGACACACGTGTGTTTTGGGACGAAGATACTTTATCAATTGCTGGTGCTTTCAATCCGTTTCATGTGAGAGTTAATTTAACCGCTGCTCTTGCTAAGAAGAATATCCATGGTTTTCTTGAGCTCAATTACTATTGTGACAAGAATATACCCATCCCAGATTCGTCCACGCAAGAGAAATCCAGATTCCACTTCTATCCTGACGATGGTAAGTAAATATTCTCCCTTTTTTTAACATTTTTTTTTTTGTTTGGGTGATGCAATGATTGACATTTATCTTTTGTTGATTTGATATAGAACCAGATTCAGTTGGGAAAACTCTGAGGTCAAAAATTATGTTGACTCGCATTCTTTTATGGGCATTCGACTTCAATCCTGCGAACAAAGAAGGACCAGCTAATTTGATGATTGTCTCAAACTCCGTCCCACAAGATCCTGAGATGATCAGAGTTCTTCAGGCTTTGAGAAAGAGAAACTTCTCTATTCTCTTAGTACGCTCGGATAAGCTGGACAACGTCGAGTATGCTGATACAGGAGATCTCCCCGTGGAAAACTTTGATTGGCTTTGGGGAAGTCTCATCTTTGGTGATAAGCCTTTCATCGACCCATGTGAAACCCGTGCTGGTTCTGTCTTTTGTAGCGGCTGCCATGCCAAAGTTTCAATAATCACTGAAGATGAAGATGAAGATGAATAAGAAGAAGCTCTTGCACACCAAAATAGAAGCGAAAGGTGAAGGAGCAGAAGATGAAACTGTTGCAAAGAAGAAGAAGCACAGCAGGAAGCATATGTTTGTTCTGTTGAAACTGTGTTTTGGTTTGGTTTGCCTTTGTTGTTCTGTTGAAACTCTGTTTTGGGTTTAAAAGGATCCATTTTTCATCAGTGTAGGTTTTAGAGCTCTGTTCGTCCTAAATATGATGCATATTTCAGTTTCTTAAGAGGACACTATTTGAAATCCGAGATAGAGATGAACGTTATGTGCAGTGTGTTCAGGGTCTAGAGCTTGTTTTACAAAACGACAATGTCGCAAGTTATAAATCCATACGTGTCATGATATTAAATGTATTTTCCACAGTTGCTATTTCTTAACAATTTAATGCTATAGTATTTTCATCATGTATTTATTTCTTAAATATCCACCAATGATTCAAAAGATTATAATTAAGCAACTCGTATTTACAACTACATTGTCAGCAATTTATCCATGACACACATATAAGTATTGGCTACTTTGATTGCACCTAAGACCAAAAGATAGATACAAACGATGGAGAAGTCAGCCGCTTTACATGTATGTTCATGTACTTTCACAAACACCTCTATTCACCATCCCTCCAACAAACAAAAAAAAAGCAAATCTAATGGTTTGGTTAATCTGCAAGTAACATAACTAACGAGTAACACATTTGTAATCTACAGGGAACAAGTTCTACCTTTTTCCTTTTCATCAAGATTCGTTCCTAAGAAGCTGCAATCTATCATCGGTTAAGAGACCAAGCAGAGTGTAACCATTCATATTAGCGTATTTCACGTCTTGAAGCGGATTATGACTTGCCAATGAGAACCGTTGAGAGACGGTAAAAGTCGAAGGATCTTGCAAGATGAGCTGGCGAGTGGACTCCTCACAAGATGCAAAAAGCTGCTTCCTTCCTCCCTCACCAAAGTCTATAATCGCTGTTCTTGGCAAACGGATGGTATCTACGGAAGCATGTGTGGATGAAAGTTTCTGATAATAAGAATCAGCACTTCGTCTCTTGAGACAAACATGGAGTCCATCTACACCGATGGTATTAACTCCTGTTTGGGTCAACGTAGGCTGAGTAGAGACGTTATCATCAGAAGATCCAACTCTTGGTCTATAAGAAGCAACTACATGATCGCTACGAGGACAATATGAGGAGGAAATGCAAACTCCTGGGTTTCCAGTTTCAGAAACCAGTGATGGTCTAAACAAACAAAAGAAGAAAAAAAAATGCATTGATAAAGCTTCTTACGCAATTGCATCCATGTGAAAGAAGCACAGAATCTCACCTTCCCTCGCTACCATCAATGTTCCACTGACAAAGCCCGATGGAAGAAGCGGACAAGAGACAACATACGTCAGCGGTTGGGGTGGAGTTGGGGGAGAGATGATGGATAGTATGAACTGGATTGCTTGTTAAGCCAGTAAACGATGCCAATGGTCCCATAGTTTGACGCATGTCAAACATTAAAACCATTCCGTTCTGCAAAGAAGAAACGTTAGGAGAGGCAGGTAAGTGGAATTTCAGAAGGAACGACCAAACCAAAGAAAATGATTAAACCTGTAGTCCAGTATAAATATGGTGAGAGCTGTTGCGATCCCAAGAACAAGACCAAGGTGCAGCCTACAAGACAACTATCTAGGTTAATACAATCATTTCAAAGCAAATCTTTTCATTGAGACTTTGGGTTGTTGACGAAAACAGCATTGGAAAGTCACAAATTCAAATTGAGTGAAGATCACAAGTTAAGACAACGACACTCGAGTGTAGCTTAAGAAAGTATAATCCTAGAAGTAAAGATCACAAAGATATAATCCTCTCAAATCATATTCAAATAAAATTTCATAAAAGATGTCAAAAGACTGTAGCTAAGTAGCTTACCGGTAGATCATAAGATAAGACAGTGTTGTGGCTCTCCAAGCTGAAAAAGTGAATAGTTAGATAATTAGGACAAGAAGGAAATTATCACGGGAATGAAAGAACCCTGAAAAGTAATGTTCAAACCTTATAACAGATAACTTTTTTCCTAGAGAGCCGAACACTGCAAGCCCATTATTGTGTGGGGAAATGTGAAGATCTTTTATTGCTCTAGTGGTAGGAGGCAGCATAATATCATCGATCTCACCCGAATGTAAGCTCATCTAACATATATTATTGAATAAGATCATATAATTGCTTCACTAAAACTAGTGTAAGATCAAAATTAAGAGGCCAAGAATAACAAACTTACTTGTGAAAGCACAAAAGTTCCCCCAACGCCTGAGAGCCTACGAGCCAATAACAAAATCTGTCTACCACCATCTATGTCAAATAAACGGCCACCATTAACTAGCCGTTCTCCCTACCGAAAAAAAATGGATGAAAATACATCAGACACATAAAAGACAAACTATACTACAGCCAAAAGTTCTAAAACAATGGGGCTAAGATAGAACACCTGATGCCTGAAGCTGCAAGAAAGTGCATGCCCATTCTGTTCTTGGTAGATCGTCTTACCTACATATATCCCCTTACAAATATTTAGATAGATATTTGCATTATATTTCAAGAAAAACAAAATAAAAAATTATTCTACTTCAAGATAAACCTTTACTGTTTGGATATTGAAATACCCTAAGGTCGGAGTGGAAACAATTGCAAGACAGCCTATCAATTCTATGCAATCAATGGAGATTTAAATATCCCACTGAGACAATTCATTTTTAAAAAAATGATGTAAGCATAGAAGACGAAACAAAGGAATTTAGCTTACACAGAGAAGGCAATCATACAACGTATGATAAAGTGATTTGATGGTAAAAAAGCTGTATATGTTGCAACCATGAAGCATGTTATTTTGTAATTACCAGGTATATATTTCTCTTGAGAAGGCACGGTAGACTCTCTCAGTTCACCATTAGTCGTGCTTTCCATATGAGCTATCCTCTGCAAAAAACAAAGTTTCCATCCTTGAACTAAACTAAAAGAGAAACAAGTGCCAAGAGTGACCAATTGAACATGTTACAACAAACTCTAAGACTGTACCTTTTTCAGCTTATTAACTTCTGATCGTAGCTCTGCTTCTTTTTTTCTCCATTGAGCTTCTTTTCTACTCCAACTAGTAGTCTAGACGACATTTAAGAATAGAGAGTTAAAACTCTACGATACTAGTACAAAGTGCTACACACATATGTTACTATCAAATGACACAAGCCATGACCAACATAGATGACATAATAAAGAGGTATTGGTATTCAGGTAAGAATTTAAAGAACTAAGCTCAGAATAGTACAGATACTAATCATGAAACAATAATGTGTCTTACCCTCTGTTCGATTGAATTTAATTTACCCTCGAGGAATAAGATTCTCTGTGAGAACATAAGAAAAAGAAAAAAAAGGCGAACATCAGATTTTGGTACCGTGATTTGCTTCCAATGTATATAAATATATCTTAGAAAACCACTCAATATCAAACCTTATGTGCGTCATCATCTACAGCAGCGATCCTTGATGCAAAGATTTTCCGGACATCTCTGAGACTACATGTTCTGTTACATTGGGGACACTACAAAAGAATCCAACGTGACCCAATGAGAAAAGATAATGTATCATCAATAACACAGCAAAAGGGTGTGGAAAAGCACATAACAACACACGCACCTTTCCTCCACTACGTGGCTGCTTTAACCACTTCTTGATGCAAGAAAATCCATACAAATGTCCACAAGGAAGACAGCTTGAATCGCCAGTAAAAAAAAAATAAACAAAAGGGAAGTATAAGAGTTTCACTTAGCAATCAAATCTAAGCAGTTGAGAATTTTGATTGAAGAGAATCTTCATACACCCTTGACTACACTACGCTATTCATATTCCCAGTAGCAAATTAGAGTCTTAAATTATCTAATTAATGGCGTAATTTTATTCAAACAATCAGTGCGAATCTGAGTAATATATACCAGACTTGATGTTCGCCGCCGTTAGTCCAAACTTCCATACAAATCAAACAAGATGTTCCCTCAGTCTCGCTAGGTTTCCATACCACATCTTCCTCCTGCGATCCTGAAGTCGAACAAACTCCTCCTTCTGACCTTCTCTGCTTCTCTTCACTCTCGTTCTGAGAAGCCCTAGGAGGAGTGCGTACTCTGGTTTGGCTTTCTGCTTCTTCTTCCTCGTCCTCGTCTTCATCTTCCTCTTCTTCGGTGTCTTCTGCTTCTTCGTCTGCGTCGTCGTATTCGTCTTCATCAGGTTCATCGTACTCTTCGATTGTTATCCCGCCACCTCTGAAGGCGTATCGCCGGCGGGGCGGCATTTAGGGCAAAATCCGAAACTGAGCGCCAAACGAAGGAGGAGACCAAAAGTTCGCGCTGAGTACTTTCTTCTTCTGAGATCTCGGAGAAATAAACATCATGGGGATTGGGATATATACACATTCTTAGATAGCATTATAGACTCGCTGGATGAGATAGAGTTTCTCTTATTCAGAAAATTTAAATTACGTTTTTGAGGCAGAACAAACCCGCTGAATGGTTTAGAGTGTCTCTTTACGATTAAAAAAAATTAAAAATATATGCGGTGAGCGTGGATCGAACACGCGACCTTCAGATCTTCAGTCTGACGCTCTCCCAACTGAGCTATCCCCGCTTGTTGTTAAATGGTTATATTACATTTAATTAAACACTATGTTTCGATTAAATATACACACCGTTCAACCTTTTGACTCGGTGGAGAGTTTGCTTTCATTATATGTTTTTTTTTGAGTCTAATAAAGCAAAGGTACGACGACTTCGAAGAAAGCAGACGAAAATTTTGATCTCTCTCTATTCTGCGATTCATCTTTTGTCGAAATTCCCAATTCACAGAGTCCACAACCCTAATTTCAATATGGTAAGAATAAGATTTGTTCATTTTGGTGTCTTTCCGGATCTAACCTCTCCAATTCTTTCGGATTCTATTTCGGATCTTTGTCTGAATCGATGATGATTATTCAATTCCACAGGTTTGCGTTTTCTGTTTGGTGCCTCTGTTCCTCGTCCCGCTCGTCAATTTACTCCCTCGTATCATCGATTTCTTAATGGTAATACAATCGTGCTTCGTTGATAATATTACAAAGTTGGGTTAAGCAATGCCAGTGAATATAATGATCACGAATTGTTCTTCTGGAAAGTTGAACATGTTAGCAACTGTTTTAAAATTATGTACTTTTGTTAGTGTTACATACAGATTTTGATCATGCTTTAGTGAATCTTGCAAGTAGATTAAGTATAATATGTCTTGTTTCTTGTAATCATTGGGTTGATTTCTTGTGTTTTGTATGTTCATTCATGCTTGAAAACTAGGCCAAGGTGTATGGATGGCTCGGATGGGAATACAGGAAGCCAGCGAGAGTTCCTCCTGCTTGTCCTTTCAAACCAACTGCCACCAAAGTAAGCCCAAATTATCTACTCAGCTTGATTCTTTCGTCCTTGAGTATTTTCCTAGTTGAAGCAGTTTAGCTGAGAGATGCTCTTAAGTTTCATGTTTTACACTCTTACGTTAGTATTTCAGTTCAACGATATGCTATGATTCAATGAAGTTACTTTACTATCTGTTGTGAATATTCACTTTTTTTTTTAACTGAACATATGGGTTGCTTTTGTGAATCTTAACACTTTTTGGTTACAGGTAGCTGCAGAAACAATAAGTGAAGGTACAGAAACAATAGCTAAACCCGAGGATACCGCTGGTGGGGTGAAGCAGGATTGAAGCTGAGATACCCTCCCTCCTTTAATAAAAGCTTTTTAACATTCTGTGGACATGTTCTGGATAAGTGAAGAACCTTTTGTGTGTGTTGTGTCATAATATTGTACGTTCAAAGTTTTGTTATGGTCATTGTTGTAAACAGATAATTTTCTTATGCCAGACTTGGAATTCCTCCGCTACTTTGGGATCACTCTATGTTGTTTAGCTAATTGCATTAAGGCATCTCATGTATTATTCTAAAAATTGTATAGTTATATAAATGGTAAGACTAATTGACCTTTTTATTACAAGTTTAGAAACACATAACACTAAACCAACCAATCTAAACAGAATTTCAATTTCCTCAAATAATAGTATACCCCTTGGTTTTCTTCAAAGGGTTTATTCTAACCTTTATCGTTACCTTAATTTTAGAAACTAAATGAAAGTAATAGCAAATATATTAATATCATGTTATTAAAAAAAACAAATATATTAATTAATATCGTCGTGTCTTCACTGTCTTAATTGATTTTGAATGAAACAAAAATAAAAAATCAATTGTTATTTCTGTTTCTCAATTAAAAAGATCCTTTCTCTCTCTCTCTCTCTCGAATTTGATCGCCGGAAAAATTCCGCTGTACAAAAAAAGCCGATCACTTATCTCTTCAATCAAATCCAAACGCTCTGGATTCTCCGAGTCTCAAAATCCATACTTGATCCAATCGAGACTTCCACTGAATCTCTCCACCTAGGGTTTACACATTAGTCTTTTGCGATGTTCAAGAAGATCATGAAAAGTGGGAGCCGAAAGGCCTCTCGAAACGACACCAACGATTTCGGATTCGATCCAAACCCCAACATGATCGTTAACCACGCATCTCGCCCTTCTCCTCTCCCTTCTTCTCACTCAACAACCAAACAACCACCACCTCCTATGCATTCAATCGAGCCTCTCCCCTTATTCAAAGACGTCCCCGCGCCCGAGCGCGAATCCCTCTTCCTCCGAAAACTCCAAATCTGCTCTTTCCACTTCGATTTCACCGACACCTTAACCAACGCTAGAGAGAAAGAGATAAAGCGCCAAACTTTACTCGAGCTAGTCGATTTCATCCAATCCGGAACCGCCAAAATCAACGAGCTCTGTCAAGAGGAGATGGTGAAAATGATCTCTCTGAATATCTTCCGGTGTCTCCCTCCCACCACGGGTCAAGACCCCGCGGATCCGGAGGAAGACGAGCCTTACTTGGAACCCAATTGGCCTCATTTGCAACTTGTCTACGAGCTTTTGATTAGATACGTTGTTCCTTCCGACACAGACACCAAAGTTGCGAAACGGTTTATTGATCATGCGTTTGTGTTTAAGCTGCTTGAGTTGTTTGAGACTGAGGATCCGAGGGAGAGAGAGTATTTGAAGACGATTCTTCATAGGATTTACGGGAAGTTTATGGTTCATAGGCCGTTTATTAGGAAAGGGATTAACAATATATTCTATAGGTTTGTTTATGAGACGGAGAGGCATAGTGGGATTGGGGAGCTTTTGGAGATTTTGGGGAGTATTATTAATGGGTTTGCTTTGCCGATGAAGGAGGAGCATAAGCTGTTTTTGATTAGGGCGTTGATACCGTTGCATAAGCCTAAACCTATTGCTTTGTATCATCAGCAGTTGGCTTATTGTGTTGTTCAGTTTGTGGAGAAAGATTATAGGCTTGCGGATACGGTGATTAGAGGGTTGTTGAAGTTTTGGCCGGTTACTAACTGTATGAAGGAGGTTTTGTTTCTTGGGGAGCTTGAAGAGGTTCTTGAGGCTACGCAACCTGTTGAGTTCCAGAGATGTATGGTTCCTCTGTTCCAGCAGGTTGCTCGGTGCCTTAATAGCTCTCATTTTCAGGTTAGTAATCTCCTGTTACTTGGTTTCTCATTTCAACCTGTTCATCATCCAAAGCTTCTTGTACCAAAAGAACGAACTATGTTGTGTGGTAGTTTTGCATATTGAGGCAAAGATCTAGGCAAGCTTTTAGTCCTGGACCCTTTGTTATTCAGCTTCTTGTACCAAAGAACTATGTCATATGTTATGGAATGTTATAGAGTATATTTAACTTGAGTTGTTACACCATGTGTGGTACGGTTATGTTATGTGGTAATTCGTGTGTTATGGTATTTTTTGCTCTGTTTCTATTATTTTTTTATCTACCTTGCTCACATACATGACTCCCCATGTAATGCAGGTTGCAGAACGATCTCTGTTCTTGTGGAACAACGAGCACATTGTGGTTCTAATCGCTCAGAACAGAAGTGTAATACTTCCCATCATATTCGCTTCCCTGGAGAAAAACACAGAGTCTCATTGGAACCAAGCGGTTCACGGTCTAAGCTCAAATATAAAGAGAATGTTCATGGAGATGGACCCTGAGCTCTTTGAAGAATGTGAGCAAGAGTATGAAGAGAAACAAGCTAAATCGAAAGAAGTGGAAGAGCAGCGCCAAAGTAGGTGGAGGAGATTAGATGAAGCAGTGGAAGAGCGTGAAAGAGTAGGAGAAGAAGATCATATGATCACTTCTTAGGAAAAAAAAAACACCAAATCAACTAATAATATATTCTTTTTTTCACTTTCTCTTCATCTATCTAAAGCATATTACAGTTATTAATATATTTTATTTCTTGTTGTAACTTTGGCTGTCTATAACGGTCAGTGCATTTTTGTAGTGCTAATTCTTATTGTCTAATAAAATTATGAAATTGTGGTTACTGTATATGCATAAACAGTTAAACTACATGATTGATGGAACTAAGATTTAGCAGTACTACCTAACGAGCTTATGAAGATTTTTTTTTTTTTTTTTTGAAGATGTATTTGAAGATTAGGCAATATCATTTTATAAATAATCAGTATTTAATTAATTAGTATACTCCTATTGTGATAAGGGTGAGAGGTGTCTAGAAAATGATAGCGTCTCGCTTTGCATGATGTTAATTTGTGTTTCTGTCACTCCAGTTCATGATATTTTTTAACAAAAGCGAGAATGAATCATACGACGTTTTGTATCACGTTTCGTTTACTAGAACTGTAAAACATGACTCAAATTGTGTTTTGTAACATTTTCTTACAAACACAAATTGAGTAGGTTTAGACCCAACATGACCTGTATATGCCTCTACACTAGCCCCTAGATGATCCTTGCAACCACTACACAACGGTTTGTGAAAAAGTCTTCGCTATAAAAGGTTTGTTAAGATGATGACGATGAATGATCGATGATTATAGTTAAAAAAGAGTATATGCTTTGCTTAGGGTGAGTAGTGAAGCTAGCTAGTTGGCAAGTAATGGCTTCTTTTGGCGGCCAAGCAATTCTCTCTCTCTCTCTATCTCTTTCACACACAATCCTCTACGCCAAAACTTATATAAATTCCTTTTAAATTCTATTATTAATTATTGAAAATATGATTTATAAAAAAAGTATGATACTAGCTTCACAATACACTCAATAATATTATTCTTAGTAATCTAATATATGTTAGTGACACGTTATCATATAATAATCATAGAGCCAAAGACAACTAATTATGTAGGGTTGGAAGAGTAGAAGTTGGATATCAATCCAGCTCTGATAAACTCATTATTTTCTCTTACTTTTTGTGGAAATTATAATGAAGCTTTTTCTCCAACAGATTACTGCCACCAAGTTAGTCTTATACTACAAGACCCTATAAAACAATATAACTAAATATTTTAAAAAATATCAAGAAACTAAGGTAAGAGAGGTTAATTCACTGAATGCATATTATTAGCTAATCATAAGATTAATAATGGGTTAGTCAAATAATTAGGTGTTAAATAATTAGTATATCTTAGAAAGAGGCGCAAACATAGGGAGTGATCTTATATTTTTTAATATGTCACTACTAATATCATTATACTTTAATAGCTTATGATCATGATTCATAGTTGTGTTGTGTAATTATGGGTTGGCTCAACTGCACATGAACTACTCAAACCCAAAATTCGATTGCCTTTTACTTTCCAAATGATTAGCTCAATTAATTGATCAGGTAGTTAAGTTCAGTGTACATAATCCACAATGATTAGTAATGCTTTGATAGAAACTCAGAAGTGGAATGGTATTTCAAAGTTAAGTCATATGTATAAACATTTTAGTAGGTTAAGTATATCATATTTGGATTAAAATGCTAGATGTTATTTATTTTACGTGTACTACGTGTTGCTAGTTAACTGTTGTATTTATGGATAAAACGATTAAAGATGGAGTGTATATGATAATGTAGATTAGAAAACATAGTTATAATGCCTGGCAAATGGAGAAAATGCAATATAATATTATATTTCTCTCTTGATATAATATTTAAATGTTGCCAAGTGTCAAAATTGCAGTTTGTTTTTAGAATTTGTTCAGTCAAATAGAATGACACTATTGTAACAGAAAAAGAAAGTCTAAATAACTTATACATGCATACACATGTCAAAGTAAATCATGCTCGTGAAAAAATACTTCAAGTCAATTTGATTTAGTCATAAATTACTAAGATAAGTGCTGACACTGAATCCAATTTCTTATTACTATCTAGTAGTATCAAGATATGGAAATTATAAGAATCAAATTTTCATGAGTGATTAAATTTAATAAAAACAATTAAATTTGATTTGATCCATAAGACAAGCAAAACAAAGTTAACCAAATAAAGAGGAAACTAGTTTAAATAATTTAAAGGAAAAAAACAAGAGGAGAGAAACAAGTGGTTCCAGGCTTGCAAACCAAAACTTCCAGAAAGGAATCCTTCACCAAAAGTTATTTGTGGTTTGCTTCTTTTCTCATCCTTTCTCTTACCTTTCATTACATATATACTCTCTCCATATATATATACAAGAGTACTGCGTGTATAATCACAATTCACAAATATATATATATATAGATAAGATACTAATACATATAAACCAAACCCACCAAACATTCTTTGATACTTTTCTCCATAAATACATAACTATACCTCTCTTGTGTTCTTGCAACAGAACCAAATTCAAAAAACGGAGGATCATGACAAGTTTTCACGAGGAGACACGTCTAGTACTCCTCACCAAGGGGAAACGAACCAAACGTCCTCGATCCGCGTCTCCTCATATGAACAATATAGAAGCAGTGTCCGGCGTTTTCAGCGAGGATCGATCAATAGAAGCAAAAGAAGAAGGAGCTGGTGAAGTTGACTTCCAGGGAGCTACGGAGGAAGACCAAGACATGGCGAGTTGTCTGATGTTATTGTCGCAAGGACATAAACCAAAGAGTAGTGGAGATCATTCGTCGACGCAGAAGATTAGTTTCTTGAGTAACAAGAAACCGGTGGCTTCTCTAGGTTTAGGGCTAGATTGTGTTTACCAGTGCAAAACGTGTGATAAAAGCTTCCACTCGTTTCAAGCACTAGGAGGACACAGGGCTAGCCATAAGAAGCCCAAACGCGACGAGAAGAACGCTGCGTCTGCGGTTGAAACGGTGGATTCGGCAGAAGCTGTAGGAAGCTTTCTTTCTCTGCAAGTAACTAGCAGTGATTGTAGCAAGAAATCGGAGAAAACACATGAATGTTCGATCTGCAAAGCTGAGTTCTCGTCAGGACAAGCTTTAGGAGGTCATATGAGGAGACATAGAGGTTTAACCGCAAACGCAAACGCTACTTCAATTACCAAAACCGTTGTATCATCAAGCCATCATCAAGAATCTATACGTCCAAAGAATCCTCTGGAGTTGGATCTGAATCTTCCAGCGCCAGAAGATGAACCAAAATACGTGTTTGCGTCCAGAGATCAGATGCTTCTCTTTGCAGCTGCGTCCAATTGTTTGATTGATTGTCATCACTAATTAAGTAGTTCTTGTAATTACTTGTGTGTTACCTTGACATGTTAATCATTAACCCTCCTCTTATTATTGATTCTTGTAATTTGACATTGATTTAATTAACTTCAAATGAATTCATTCTTTAACATTACTATTTATCGTTCCATATACTGTTTTGCTTGATTGTCGTAAGAGAACCATGATTAGCGCATTTTCATTAATAATCATCAATATATCTATATATATAAAGTAGACTTTTATCCCTCCTTAAGGTGCCATGTCACTAAATAGAGAAAAGAAATAGTGACACGTGTAAAATTTGCTTCTAATTGATGTTTTTATGGGCTTGGACGATTAGGTAATCTATACGGATTTGTGCGCTGAAAATTATGACAATACAGGCCCATCTTGCTATTTAATCAGGAACGCATCTTCTTCGTGATGAATTCTACCGACAATGGCAGAGGCATGTGACTCGACGTTTTAAGAGTAATCTTCCCGTCGTAACCTATTCATGTCGTTTTAGTCTTCACCTTTGGAAACGTTACAATTTTCATTCATTCGGCATCGTAAACCAAAACTCAATTCTCCTCCCCACTACATCCACTATTTCAAATTCAATGAATCTGATCCATCTCCTAGCAGCGGATCAATGTTCTCTGTCAGCGGATTTGATGTACTTCAGACTCTCAAACTCTCCTCTAGCAATTCACTGTGTTTCTGAGGTGTGTTGTTGTATATTAGGATTATGAGCGACATACTTTGACTTGGCTCTGCTCATTGAAAGGTAAAAAAGTTTCAAACTTTAATCCAACGAGTGTTGTTTTCATTCAGGTGATCAAATATAAGCTCTCAATAATGTTTTCATTCACATGGTGTTATGATAACAGTAAGCAAACCAGATGGAGGAGGTGGCGAAATTGATCAACGGGAGGAGATTGACTTTGGGAGTTAAAGACACAAGCATAGCAAGCCAGTATTTTTAAAGGTCAAGTTTTGGTGACAACATTTAAAAGCCCCTTTGTTTGCCAATTTGTTTTATAATTAGATGCATTGTTGGGTTGTTTCTTAACTTTTTAATTTGCTGTTGTATAATTTTATCAGACCAAGAATCTAGCTCACTTTGAACAAGCCAAGCTATTGACCACTGTCACTCCTCCTGCAATGAACTTTGAAACATGCGACAAGAAAGACCTAAAACTTTAAGAACGAATAACTACAATTTAAACTGGGAAAAAAACAGCAAAGTAAACACTCCCACATAAAGTATGTATGGAGATACTTTTATGTCTTCTTTTTGGTTTAGTCATTTATGCCAACACACCTGATAGCCTGTCAAGACTCCTAGACTCAGTTCAGCCGAGAAGTATCATCACTGGTACTACATTTTCTTCGCTTTAAAGAATCCTTAACCGTTCCTATGGTCTTTATACGTTTGATCATCTGATTATTCTAAGGTGTTATTTTTTTATTAAAGTTATTGGCTGTGTGTGAGAGGATGAGAGAGGGAAAAGACCGGTTATGACGAAAAAAGCTACTGGAAAGAGTGATGTTACAATATTGACATCAACCCAGGGAATGAAGATCCATGTAAGTAACTCTGAGATTAGGTCGAGTCTATAAGCCTTGAGTGTGTCCCGAGGTCTATTAACCGGTAGAAAACTCTTTCAATGTGGTTATAGTGGACATATTGGATGACATGTTAGCTGGGATTGCGTGGACGAGTATTTTAAACACGGCGGACATGATTATACCATTCTCCCTTGGCAAATGGTCAAAGAATCATGTGTATTTCTCTTTATGTGTGACAAGAGATGTAAAAGGATATTAAAGGCTGTTACCTTAAAGTTCAAAATCTCGATATATATTCAAAGGATAGATAATATTGTATTTGTATACAATTTTTTGTTTAATTTATGCATATAAAAATATAAGAATATATTTTGTTTATTAATTCTGGTTTAGCATGGTCACACTATACTGGCAATAAAAACAATATTATTTTGTTAATTAAATTCGGTTTAGACTAATGATCAACTCAAACATGTATAATGACCTACATGATGTCTTTTTTTTTTTTTTGAACACACCTACATGATGTCTTGCTAACTACAATTTGGAGGCTCCTGATTACACTAGAGAAATAAAAAAAAAAGTATTTGTCTTGGACCAAAAAAATGTATTCTTCATAACAACACCAAAAATAACATAACATGTTTCTACATAGGTTACATAGCAGTCGAATAATTATATGACAATGCTATTTACCTACATAGTCTAATAATATTATGTAGAAGAGAGTCCGAATCAGTCAACCAATGTTGGATAAACATAGATAGAATGTAGACAAACAAACGTTAACAGACTTTAATGTGATTTGAAACTAAACAAAACAAACATTAACAAACTTTAATGTTATTAAGAAATTTATAAGAGTATAAAATAAATGATTATAAGTCATTGGTGAAACTTTGGAAACCGATACAATACATGATAATACTATAAGTAAATGATAAAAAAAAATTATTTTTGCTAAATATGTTAGCTTATAGTTTTTTTTTTTTTTGCTAAATATGGTAGCTTATAGTTATTTTATTTGAACACTGTTAGCTTATAGTTAGGGAGTACTATTTTGAAATCAAAGTTACTGAATTTAGCCAAAAGAATCATACAAAAACTGGTCTGAACCAAAGATAAATGCAATTCCATAAATTTAGAAACAATTTTTAAAAGTATATTTGACAAAATATCCTAATTTAAGATTCAAAGAAACATGTATAATTTTAAATAGTAATGATCACAATTAAATTTTTATGTAATCTACCTAGATTAAATATATATTCAGTTTGAGAAGGATCAAACTTCGCACTACTTATTACTTATAATTTCACAAAACACATCGAGCAATTTAAAAAAAAACTAATTCTAACTACTGCTATAGTTAAACTAAAACAAATACTAAAATAAAGCCAAATAATAATCTTCTATAACATTTAATATTTAAATAATTTTACAATTTTTAAACTAAATATTCAAATAAATGGATATTTTTTTCAATAAAACATGAAAACTAATTTTAATTCCCGTTGAAAATAAATTTAAAAATTTAAAGCTATTTATATTAATTGTTCATTTGTTAATCCGCCCGTAGGGCGGGCCTGTCCTAGTATGTATATATAGTATACAGTTAATACTTAACTTTGGGAGAATGATTAAAGATGCTGAGGTTGTTCCTTGTAGAGTGGAACAAGCATGTGACGATGACTTACATATAAAGTCATCTCGTTTGCTAGCCGCCACCCGCCACTAACCCCCTTTCGTTACACTTCACTTCCGTTTCGGTTGTTCGTTTTCTTTCAGATTCTTAATACAGATTTATTTCATTTTAGATTAAATAATACTATGTTTGACAAAAAAAAAGATTAAATAATATTATATCATTTCACAAGAGGGAGTCTGGAGTAATAAAAAAAAACTCCTTAAGGCGTGTTTAGAGTGTCAGCGTAGAAATAGTGAAATACATGCATCTACTTCATCCCCAACAGAAAAATCTTCAATTACTACGCCAAAATCATGATCGAAGTTCATAACAAATATCAAAAGTGTTTTATAAAATATCAGAACGTGGCAACATTTTCATTTACCGATTGAGAAATGAATTATGTCCAATATCGTCATGCAAATAACATCTGTGTCGTCTTAATCTTCAGTAAAAAAAAAAAAACAACTGTCAATAGACTCGATAAGTTAAGTGAAAAAATAATATAGGTTTTTCTAATGGTTTACGTACGTCCAGTAATTTACCTATTGATAAATAATGAGAAATATTTTTTTTTATTTTAAAAAAGCTTGAAATACATTATTTCTTGTGCACACAAAAAAAGAGAAATACGTTATTTTCAATATCACATACGTTACGCATATGCATCAAGTTTTTTTTTTGTAACTATATATGTATATCTATTGAGAAATAATGGTTTACGTCCAGTAATTTACCTATTGAGAAATATTATTATTCTTTTTTTTAAAGCTTGAAATACATTATTTTTATTTTATTTTATTTTTTTTTATTGATAACTCAGGTGTCCGGGGCTTATTTAGAGACTCGACTATCCCCCGAAGGAGTCCTGAAAGCCGAACGGAAACCATGTTAAATCCGCTGTGGCCGGGGCTCGAACTCGTGATGGCGGGCACCTCAGCCGAGATTCCTTTACCACCAGACCACGAGGTCCGGTTACTACATTATTTCTTGTGCACACAGAAAAGAGAAATACATTATTTCCAATATCATACGTTACGCATATGCATCAAGTTTTTTTTTGTAACTATATATGTATCAAAAGTTTGAACATAATAATAGTATATATATTATGAAAGAAGATATGATAGCTCAATAAATTAATGTTAAAAATGATTTCTTACAAGTTTTTTACCTTTTCAATTTCAAAGACATACATAATGGAACATGTTCTAGAAATAGGGGCTGATACTACGCTACGTTACGTATCATTTCTAGTCTAGTGGCATCTCTATATCGATCATATTAATTATGCCTTTTATAGTGTCGTCATATACGAGTCACGTATATATTCGCTTTTGCTAAAATGACACATCTACATTTCTCTTTTGGTAAATATAAACGTGAATCACATGATACATGAGTAATTAAGTACATGGTATTATCAACGGAAACAAGTGAATATTCCTAACATTTCAAAAGGATAATTTAAATTTTAAAGGACAAATCTCCAAAAAACACATTTCTAAGTTTATGTCATAAAAATAGCCCTTAAAAATTAAAATGACCATAATAGCAGTTTATCTTTTGAAATTTTTTTAAAAAAATTAATTTTTCAAAAATTAAAATCTTATTCCCAACACTCCAGTTCCCAACTCTAAACCATAAAACCTAAATTCTAAACCCTAAACCATAAACTCTAAACTTTAAATCCTAAATCCTAAATCTCACCCCTTAACTCTAAATCCTAATGTCTAAATTAATTTATTATTGGAATATATGTGTATATTTATCTATTTTGATAAAATATTAAGTGCATTTTGTCATTTTTATTCTTAAGTGCTATATTTGTGACCAAAAAAATTTTAGTGTTAATTTAGTCATTTTCTCTAACTTAAAAGATGTTTTGATGAAAATGTTAAGATACGATAAAAAGATGTTTGAAAACATCGATGCCATGTAGTGTAATTGACGACGTTTTCAAAGATCAGTCGTTACTTACTAATTTGGGATAAACTCAAAAAATAATTTATTCCCTATCATCTTGAAAACAAAACCTTGTATTTATACATGTACTAGGCATTTTGTCCGCATTAACAGGCTTAATAATTTTTATTAATATCTATAAATAAATATAGAATAAATTTAAGTAAATTATAATAAATTATTTTTCATACACTCAAAATATTTCTAATAAACTAAACAAATTTCTATATATAAAGTTAAAATATTTAGTAATAAATTAATATCATGTTTTAGATATAACAAAAAAGTATAATAGAATTATTTTAATAATGTTTTGGATAACACATTATAAATTACCTATACATAAATTCTTTGCGAATTGATTTTTCAAGGTTAATAAAAACTTTATTATCAAGACTAAAAATGTTTACATATTTATAAAATAAATTGTAATAAATTGCAATTGTAAATCATAATATATAATTCAATATATTCTATAATAAAAACTTTATAACACAATATGAAAAAGTTAGATAAGGATAATTATCAAATTCATGAAATTCATTTTTAATTTAGAATTAATTATATATTAACAAATATAGTTATTTTTCAAGGTTGATAAAGACTTTCTAACATAATATAAAAAATTAAATAAGGATAATTATCAAATAAATGAAATTCGTTTTTAATTTATAATTAATTATATATTAGAAAATATAATTATTTTTCAAGGTTAAAGACTTTATAACCCAAAATAAAATAGTTTTAGATAATGATAAATCTAAAATCATTGAAATTCGTTTTTTATTTATGTTTAACTATATATATTTATAATTATTAATTATTTCATTAAGGGTATAAACGATATTAACCAGTCCAACTTTTAACGTGAGAGTTCAGTTGCGAAAAATCACTTCGCGAATAATAGTATAGATATCCTCTAGGCAAAGAGGCATGACAATGACAAATCCAAAGTTTTAAGGGTAGACGATCTATTTACCCATGAGAACTATCATATAGCATCAGATCCCCACCGAACTATGACCTCATGCTAGATCTCCACGAATTGAAAATTGCAAACCTATTTCTCCCCGAACTATGACCTGATACTATATGATAGTTCTCGTGGGTAAATAGATCGTAAAGTTAGTATATATGCGTAGATTATAGATAGTGGATAATTAAAAGGGGTTTTTGCAAAACCAACCTAAAATTTCAAGTCAAACACAAAACCAACCTCTTTTTTTTGTCATTACTATTCACTCTTAAAAAACCTAAACTCTCCTCATGTTTCCACCTATTTACCAAAATGCCATTATTTTTAAATCTGATTTTATTTTCGAAAATTATAAAAAACCTATTACACCCTAAACATTTCTCCTT
>CAKOAT010668487.1:82239-155740 GCA_932364175.1 Eruca vesicaria subsp. sativa | reverse complement strand
CTGATGATGCAAGCTTTTCCTATTGAATGACTTGGCGCCTGCAGCACTAAACCAAATGATGATTAGCAGCATGTCCTATCATTCTTGCTGTTCCCAAGCAAGTCCTTGACTTCCACCATTTCTTCATCGGTTGCAGGAACTAGTGTCCCATCTCATGCAACCTAATGGATTCACATAACCAATCTCAAATTAAAAAAAAAGGTCTAAAACTTGTAATGGCATTAGTCAGAATTCTCACAACATCACATTTTCATAACTTATAACTCAAAGCTCTAGCTTTACCCTTAGAAACCTCTTAGCGAGAAACAACAATTTTGCATCTACAAAAATTCAAAGAAAGTTTCAAAGTTTGAGCTACCCTCTTTCAAACTCTTGTAGAGATTGCATGTTACAGTCCTAAAAATCAAGTCTTTGGCAGATTCTACTTATATAAACAAACAAAACATTCAAATGTATTACTTCTCTTATTTTCCTACTGGGATTAAACAAAAAACCATCATATGTATTATTTACCTGTTCAAACAGACCCTTGGGCAGAAAGGTGAAAACATTATACTTTCTTGTAGAAATTGAATTACCCTGAAACAAATCACCACACGTTTATCAGAATCAACCAAAACACAAAAAAATGACTTACAAGCCCAAACTAAAACAAAAAAAATCAGATCGATGAATCCAAAAAACATTAATTCGCCTGAGAGAGAAGGGAGGAAAGAAACCGAGATAGATCGCCTTTCCCTTCCTCGACGACAGCCACCGCAGAGACGTGGCCTTATCATCGAACAGAGCCACCTACCGAGAGAGAAGAGAAATAGAGAGAGAGAGAGGCAGCTTGTTTTTTTTTGTCGCTCCCTTTTTTTTTTTAATAACAAAGAGTATTTATATGTCAAGTCATTTTTCTGGTTAGGTTAAAAGTCTTTGGTTTAATTTTGGCTTGGTTAAAATTATTTTGGTAAAAACTTTAAGTTAGGTAGACTTCCAAAGAAATCTACTATAATATTTTTATTTATTGTTTAAATAGTTTATAATATATAATCTAAAAATTTTCTTTTCATTATATATTTAGTAGACTTAGTATATATTTTTTGTTCATAAAATTTTAATTCACATTTTAATTCATAAATAAATTTAGTAGACTGAAATAGACGTCTACATATAAGTAGACTTTACTGTAAGTCTACTATACCCTATATATTGGCGCCAATATGGAAAAAATGGGCTCCAAAATTAATTTTTACTTCCCGCTTAGTTAATTTTAATTTTAAAATAATTTATTTTGGTAAACACAAATTAACGTAGACTGAAATAGACGTCTACATATAAGTAGACTTAACTGTAAGTCTACTATACGCTAAGTTGGTTAAATCCGGTTAGGTTAATTTGGTATAAGTGTGTAGACTTACGGGTAAGTCTACAACTCCGTTTTTTTTTTTTTTTTTGCTTTATTGTTTGAGCAAACCCTAAATGTAAGTAGACTTTATTGTAAGTCTACTATAACCCTAAACCACAAATCTGATACCCTAAATATTTATTTGATAATCAAAAATGTANATATTGATGATTTATTTAAAAACTTCCCAAAAATTATTTTTATACATTTTTAAAATTAAATTATAAGATCAAATGACGATGTAGACTGTAGAATACGTCTACAGAGTAGACTTCTAAGAAGGTCTACAAATGTGTAGACTTCTCTCTATTATGTGTAGACTTGCAAAGGACAGAACCGTAAAATAACTGTCTGTTTTTTGTTTGGTCACAAGGGTTAAGTAGTAACTTCATAACCCCTTTAGGTTGGTTTTGCATTTGACTCAATAAGGGGTACACCTTTAGGGTTGAAATGAAATTTTAGGTTGGTTTTGGCAAATCCCCCAAATATCATTTTGAAGTAATAAAATACTTTCGTTAAATCTATAACTTCTTAGATAAAAAATATTTGTAGATAATGTGATTTCATAAAAAAAAATTCACACATATAATCTTCATGATATTAGAAAAAGAAATATTTTTTCTTTACAAAAATAATTATAAAAAATAAAATATATATATTTTCAAAGTAATAATTTTTTTTTTAATATATCTATCTATTTTCTTAGTTACATAAAATAATAAAGTAACATAAACTGATATATGTGTAATTAGCAGAAAAATAATAATTATAATTAGTATTATTGAAATATTTTTAAGACAACAAACAACTTAATATATTCAAAATAAAGAAAATTTTATTGTTGAATTCAGAGAAATAGATGGAGTTCAATATGTAATGTTAAATCGACTATAAAAACAAAAACTCGACTAAATATAACATATCTAAAATCATATATATAATTAAAGTAATATAATATTATTAATGTAAATTATATAAATTAGTTTTTATTTTATAAATATTTATGCCCGTGCATGAGCACGGAAAGATCACCTAGTATTAAATAATTGAGAAGCGAGTAACTATTACGTATATAGTTAAACTGGAGTGAACATATAAATAAAACCCATCCCTCTTTGTATTTACAATATTGTTTTGTTTGTAAAGATTTGAAATAATGAATTATTTATTTTATAAGGTATATAATTAAAAAAAGATATCAACAAAATTATAGAATATAAATTAATATAAATACTTATTAATTGAAGTTTGTATACATATGGTTTAACTAACATTTTTATATTTACTGAAATAATATTATTTTATTTATATGAATATTTATTATCCGATGCTTCTTATATACTCAAAGCAAATTTTGAAATTAACATGTTTATGTATTTTATATATATATATAATCTGAATATTTATATGATTTTATGATCATTTGTATTTTTTTAAACAAATAGTTAAATCCTTGATCACAAAAATTTCAATGTTGACTTTTACAATTTTAGTAATTTATAATCGTTTAAAAATTCAAAATATAGATCTATAAGAAAACATCTTAATTTTTTAATATATTATAAAAATGGCGTTAAAATGTAATTTTCTCGTGACGTTTCGTATTGCGGGATCAAAAACATTCTGTCAACTCTGAACATAATATTAAAACTATAATTTTTTTAAAAAAAATTTGAACCTCAAACCCTAAACTATAAAACTATAAAGTTACAAAAGTTATAAAATTTATATTTTGAACATTAAATCTAATAATTTTATCATTTAAAGTTTAAGGTTTAGGTTTAGAACTTAGATTATAGTTTAGATTTATACTAAGCAGTAACGCATGCATAACTCAGCCATAAGGTATGCATATCTCAGCCGTAATTTGATTAAAACTGAGGAGTATTATAATCATAACTCAGCGTTAATTATGTATAACTCAGCTGTAAAGAATAAATAAATCAGTCTTAAGAATTCATTCATGTTTGCCATATCTTTTCTTAGGAGGTAGCGTTGGTGAGTATTTGTCTTGTGTTGGAGACTCACTGTATGAACTAAAGTTATCATCTTTCGATGATGCACCATATGATTGTTTAATTTATTTTAAAAATGCAAAATTTTTAAAAAGGATGGAGGATAGAAAATTGTTATCAAATCTTTATTATTCATAATCATTAATTATCATATATTTGTTAACCATATTATGCAGTTTCGTAGCTTTTATTTAAGGAAATAATGAAGAATATTCTTTTATACACTACCAATTAATTGCATAGTTAGTTTAATAAAAAAATATAATATATATTAAAATATACCAACTAATTTTTTTAAAGAATTCTAAAAATCAATGTAGTGGTGACACGTGGTTAGCAAAATATATTGTAATACTCCAAGATTAATATATAAGAGATATAGTTTTATACAGTTGATTTTTTAAATATAATTATATACATATATTTATATATTTCCGGATCGAATCGGATATCCGCTTCTCAAAATTTTAATATTTGTGATTTGCTTCGATTTTAACGGATATTGAATTTTAGTATTTGCTTTGATTTGAAAGTTTATGGATATCCAGAATATTCGGATCGGATCAAAACGAATAATGAATCGAATCAAATATAACGGATAAAATGTCCGGCCCTAAATATAGTAACCATGCCATATGTAAACAGAGCCTCTGGCGTGATTGGATACTTTGCTGGATAGACGAGTAAACAGCAAAACAACCTCTTTCACCCACTAACTGCATGACAACTCACCAGAAACTATTTTAGTTCTGTTGTTTTACACTGCACCGACTGCACTAGATCATAACTAACATTCATTTGTATTCTTTCCGTTCCCGCATTCCAGAAATATCCTATTACCTCAAATGTTTTTTAATGAATGTATGAAACCATGGGAAACTGCTACCAAAAATTCTCTCTCTTGATGTTATTACCGACACTATAGATGAGTGAAAAACATTGTTTCAGTACAGTCCCAAGGCATCAAGATCGGTAAGCAAGATGCTGCTTCATCTTCTTTTGCAACCAAGAAATCAGCTTGATCTAGTTACATTTAGGAGTATAATGGTCTTTCTGATATTGTTCTTGTGTTGTTACTTAAGACTAGTAAGGTATCCATTGATTGTCATGATTTTATGTCTAGTTTACTAGCTGGGAAGACTATCTAATCTATTAAAAGAGAGGTACAAATATAGATTACTCCTTAGTTTTTTATTATATTTACATTGTCATGCCACTGATATATTAAATGAAGCTATATTTATGGTTATTTTTTTTCTAAAATTAATATAATATTTCCTAAAATAATTTATATATTTCATAACTATAATTTTTTTGAACTACATCATATCAATACTATTAACATTAATGCACATCAATAACAGAAATAAACTATTTATGTAACAATATAAGTTACATATTATCTCTATAATCATTATCCCCAATATTATTTTTATTATTATTTTTTTTTTTTTACTTTGGTCTAATTTTTTGTATTCTCATCAATATAAATATATTACATACTACCACTATAATTGTTCATCAAATTTAAAGTAAATTTTTTATTTATGTGTGTTTATTTGTGTTGTCTTAGGAGTTATTGTTAAGTGTTTGCATATTTTCGATTAATACTATTTCCGTTCTTAACAAATTATTATTATTGACATACACAATTTTTAAGAATATTTTTATACTATTAAGAACTTAATCATTTGTTAAAATATCGTGCTCATTCCTTTTAATAGAGGAAAAATAAATATTTTCTATAATTTAACTTATCTATAAATAAAAAGCTATAACTGATTTAATAATGATTTTTGATTTAGCATATACAATATATGTATTTGTAATCATGCTTTTTATGCTCTGCTTAACTAAAATACACAAATCAGATAAGAGTATACAGATTAAAAAACCAAGAGAAAAATAATGATTTTCACATATGTTCTTACAAATATTAATACACACATAGATTAAAATCCATGATCAAAATATAAATATAAAGTTATATTTAATTAAATTTTAAAATATAAATAGTTAACTTATATAATATATAAATAAAATATAAATTAGTAAAAGTACACACCCGCTCGCCCGAGGGGGTGTCAAGCACTAGTATTGCTTTAAAACAATGTATAGGCTTTGAATTTATAAAAGTTAACTGTTCAAATAAGGATCATCTTCTTCACAACTGAAAGGTGTTCTCTAATCGAATATAAGTTTGAGCCACCATAACAGCTAGTTATTTGAAAAAAGGACTGGATAGGGTGATTCACTCTATTAGTTATTACAAATCTCACTCCAGAAGCAAAAGAAGAGCAGTGGAAATCCCACAAATTCACAGAGAAACTATCATTATCGCAAACGAAGCAAAGTCAGAGAAAGGAATCAGGACAGACTCGCCTCAAGACCTGCAACAGCCTGCTTGAGGAGTAGTCTGGTGATCTGAGTTTTGCTTCAAGATGTTTTTCTTCACAGCACTTGATCCTTCTTCCAAAAGACTAGGTATCTCCATTATCTGTTTCATCACAAAAACATTCTCTGTTACATATTCCCTTTGGATCTAAACATATATTAATGTATCTTTACCTTCAAAGCCAGCTCCTCGAAACACTGCTCTACATTTTTTCGAGTTGTAGCACTACACTCAAGAAACATACACTTGAGCTCTTTGGCTAGCGCAATCCCTTCTTCTCTGCTAACTCCTCTCTCAGATTCCTGTTAATCATCATATATATGTGTTTCATCAAAGACAACCAGCGAATAAACAGACCATGTTAAGGTGTGTAATTTGGATTGCAACTCACTCTATCGACTTTGTTCCCAACAAGCATCGTAACGCAATCTTGATTAGTGGAATTAAGCTCAATCTCCTTAGTCCATACATCTACTAAGTTTGTAAATGTCTCTCTTCTCGTCACATCATAAACTTGCATTCACCAAAAGAAAACATTAACTTAAAACAGTTTACAGACAAGGATATAGATCTCTTTTTTAGTCTTTTGTAATAGATTGATATGATGATGGGACATTACCGAGAATGATTCCTTGGGCACCTCTGTAGTAAGAGCTAGTCAGTGTTCTAAACCGTTCCTGTCCAGCTACAAACAAGAAAACCGAGAATGTTACATTAGTTTCCTTCTGAAATATAACATAAATAAATTGTAAGTAAAGAATCACCCACCTGTGTCCCAGATTGTGAGTTTGAGTCTTTTGTCTCCTACTGTCAATTGTTTGATCTTGAAATCGACACCTAATTAGGTTAATATCAACAATGTTACACCAACAGGATCCGGCAAAACAGAATTCTACAGACTAAACCAAACTAAAAGACTACATTGCTAGATTACAAGTAACTAAAGTAATTTCTTCAGACAGAAGATTCTTAGTATTAATTACTAAAGATATTTGTGAATGCGATCATTAAACAGAGAATGTCCAACACAAAGCAGACAGATGATCATCAGATTGAAGCCCAGACAGATATAATGGGAAACTAATGTTGGATCAAACAACACACAAAACGAAAAAGAGAACACAAATTTTAAAAATTACCGATGGTAGGAGCAAGATCTTCAACGGTGTTGGAGATAAAACTGACAAGCAAACTGCTTTTACCAACACCCGAATCTCCTATCAACAATATCTTAAACGACAGATCGTATCCACTTTGCCCTGAAGACGATCCCATTCTCTAAAATTTGCTTGATCTATCTCTCTCTCTCTCACTCAGATACTTTCTTCGATCTGTCCTTGTTGAAAAAAGAAATAAAAAACATACGAGGGAAAGAAAAAGGTAGAAACCCACAAGAGATCAAATCAACAACTACAAAAGTCGATTCATTTTAATAAAAATATGAATCTATTTAGCTGTTTCTGTAATGCTTATGGTGATGATGATGATGCTTATTATCGTTGATGATAATTACGTCTATCTTCTTTCTCAGTTTTATAAATAGAAAAAAAGTATGAACTTTATTGCCCGTGTATGACGCAAACAGAATTGAATAAAAAAATATGATAATAAATAGGAGATTTTATTCTTTACGGTGAACATGAGATGAGACAGTAACGTTCCTTGGTCCTTTGCTTCCTCTCCCCAACACTTTGCTTCACTCAAACGTCTTGGCTTGCGCCATTAACTTATTCGCACTCGTGTTTAATGGGCTATTACGTTACTGGGCTAAGGGCTACTTTATTAGTCAGATCTTTTATTTAGTTTAGTAATACACGTACTGGAATATTATAATTATTTTAAAAATTTATTTATTTTGTTTTTATAATGAAAATACACAATTCTTAAAATTAATAGAGTTTAGTTTTTATATAAAAAAACCCAATTTTAATATAATCAAAACATGACTCTTAAAACAAATTAGATATTGACCGCGCAACCACGTGGGTGTTTGTTTTCGTTTATAGTTAATTATATAAACATTTTGTTTTCACTTGTAAACTGGTATATATTATAGTAATCACATATTTACGATATGTATAGTAAATGTTTTTCAAACATAATAATATTATATAATACATGTTTTAATCAAAAAGATTGTTTCAAATTTTCTATATTACACATGTTTGAAAAACATGTGTTTGTTTCTTCTTCTATATTAAATTGTTTGTTAGATTAATATTTTATTTTTATATAAAGTAATATAAATAGAGCTTGATTAAATATTAGTATATTTTAATTTGCAAAGATAATAAAAACTTCGAATAAATTTTTGCTAAAAACTAAACTTATAGCTTCATAAATTAATATTATAAAGAATTTTATTAAAAATGGATTTTTTAAACAATTTCTTTTTTTAAAACAATATAATTTTAAAAATTTACATCGAAATAAATTTATCTAGTATATATAGCATGTAAATTTTGTTAGGGTATATAAATACTCCATATTACGAATCTGTGATTTTTGTTAATATATTGTGGATGCATTTAGCTATTATTGACATATTTCCTTATAAATAATAGAAGATTCCTAAACGTATATCTATTGACATATTTTGCGTGATTAAGTTGGAAGGTGGGGGGTAATTTACCAAAACCAAATTGTTAAGCGTATCTTTGTTATTATATATATGATTTTTCATAAGATATAATAATGATAAGATTATTAGAGAGTTAATGTAACATAACTTTCTAGTAATAGTCCACTTTTTAAAAAATCACACATGAAGTCAAGTCATGACTTCTATTTTAATATATAAAAGATACATTTTAGCTTCTTTATGAAATATACAACTTTTGACATTAATTGAAATTTCTATTATTATTTTGTATTTTATATGAAAATACACAATTCTTAAATTAATAATTATACAAAGATTCTTATTGGGATATTTTAGCAAATGTTAAAACTAATCTATTTTTTTATAATGAAAAGATACAATTCTCAAAACTAATAGAATTCAATTTTCATGAAAATATTCAAATTTTAATGAAAATACAACTCTTAACATTTTAGTTTCACATAACTTTAAACATTTATTAGGATTTCTATTACCAATTTCTATTTTATAATAAAACACATAAATCTTAAACTAATAATTGTAAAACAATACTTAATTATTGGAATATTTTAACTATTTTTAAAACTATTTTTTTTATAGTGAAATTATTTTTTAAAAGAATTCAAATGTTTAATTTATAAAAAGACAAAACTTTTTGTAATGAAAAGATACAATTATTAACATTTATACATTTCATTTTCATTTATGATAAAACACAATCTCTCTACATTAATTGGATTGTTATTATTAAAAGATTAATAAATATTTAAAACAGAGGTCTTAGCTGTGTAACTCGTACCGGCTCTGGCGCCACCAAACCGTCGTCTCTCTTTCTCTTCAACTTCTCTTTTTACCAACGGCGAATAGAAAACATTCTTTTCAGTTTTGTGGATTCTCCATGGCGGTTGCTAGCCGAATGGATCTGCTGAGCGAAAGAGCTCAGTTGATGAGGCAGTCTCTGCAGAAGAGTCAAACCATAACTGACAATGTAGTCTCCATCCTCGGCTCCTTCGATAGCCGTCTCTCTGCTCTCGAATCTGCCATGCGTCCCACTCAGGTCTCCGCTCTATCCACATCTTCCATTCATCTCTCTTGACTTTGTTCGCTTGACTTGATCGTGATTTTTCGTTGACTGTGTGTTTGGAATATCGCAGATTAGAACGCATGCTATAAGGAAAGCTCACGAGAATATTGATAAGACTCTCAAAGCTGCTGAGGTTATTCTCTCTCAGTTCGTTCTTCTCCGCCAGGTTTGTTTTTCAATTCATTGTGTGAGGATCTCTGGATTTGGATAGAGCTTGGATTGTGTGGTTATTGAGCAAAAGTTTATTGCTCTCAACTGATTTTTTTAGGCAGAGTCTAAAGTACTCAAGGGGCCACATGAGGATCTGGAGAGTTACCTGGAGGCAATTGCTCAACTCAGGAAAATTATTCGTTATTTTAGCAGCAACAAGAGCTTTAAGAGTAGTGATGGAGTCCTTTACCATGCTAATAGCTTGCTTGCCAAAGCTCAGTCTAAGCTCGAAGATGAGTTTAAACAATTGCTAGCTTCTTACAGGTTTGTGCTTTTGTACCTAACTAGGGGGTTTTAGAACGTATTATCTAGTGTCTTGCATATATATATATATATACACACATGGTTCCTGTTTCAGACTTTATACTATAACCATGATTCCTAGCCTTTAACTTCGAGGACATTTATAGTTGTGGAGTTTTGCTATTTTATTAGTTTGGGTGTGTTTACGGTGTAAAATGTAGTTAAAATGACATTTTCTTTCCTTTATTATCGGAGTTATCAAAAATAGCACTTGTCAATATAAGTATTTAAGTCTAAATTATCTGTTTTTTTTTTCTATCCACCTTCACTCACTCGTATTGCCCTCATTCCCCTTTTTTTTTTTGAATTATGTTTGTGATAATCAGTAAAGCTGTGGAGCCTGATCGCCTTTTTGATGGCCTTCCAAACTCGCTGAGACCATCTGCAGATGGCGATGGTAGTGGAAAATCCCTAATGCCTCACGGAGGACACCACCACGATGACTCAGAAATTGCTGTTTACACACTTCCGGTCCTCATTCCATCAAGGGTGTTGCCACTTTTGCATGATTTGGCTCAGCAAATGGTCCAGGCTGGCCACCAGCAACTCTTACTACAGATTTACAAGTGAGCTGATTCTTGTCCATTCTCGACTCATTGTAACTGCATAATCTACTGGCATTTTTCCAATGCATACTGAAGATACATTTGTGTGTTTTGAAATTGTTTTTTAATATACTTCTATTCAATCTTTTGTGTTTTGTTCAGAGAAACACGTTCTTTTGTCTTGGAAGAAAGCTTGAGGAAATTGGGAGTTGAAAAGCTTAGCAAGGAGGATGTTCAGAGGATGCAGTGGGAAGTTCTGGAGGGCAAAATAGGAAATTGGATCCACTTTATGCGCATTGCTGTAAGAACGCTATTTAAGATTTGCAATATTTTTTAGCATGTTATGTTGGCTCCTAACTCAAAGACACTTTCAACAGGTTAAATTACTCTTTGCTGGAGAAAGGCAAGTATGTGACCAGATATTCCAAGGCTTCGATTCTCTTAGTGATCAGTGTTTCTCAGAAGTTACAGTGAGCAGTGTCTCAATGCTACTTAGCTTTGGGGATGCTATAGCTAGGAGCAAGAGATCTCCAGAAAAGTTGTTTGTACTCTTAGACATGTATGAGATAATGCGGGAGCTTCATACAGAGGTAATTTTTTTTTTCTCATTCCAAACACTGAAGAGACTTCTGTTAAAGGGAAAACTTTTTCTCTAGTCTCAGCTTTTGGTGAATTTTTCAGATTTTGATTCTAGTTTTCTGTTTAGTGAGCTTTGCTACATGCCTGATTCACCTCTGAACCCATATTTGTATTGTATAAGCTAATGAATAATATTAGATGGCGCTACAATCTCATGAAATTTGTGTCCACTGACAGATTGAGACAATTTTCAAAGGTAAAGCATGCCTTGAAATTAGAGATTCTGCTATGGGATTAACAAAGCGGTTGGCACAGACTGCTCAGGAAACATTTGGTGATTTTGAAGAAGCTGTTGAAAAGGATGCTACAAAGACTGCTGTTCTAGATGGGACTGTCCACCCACTAACAAGCTATGTCATCAATTACGTCAAGTTCTTATTCGAGTAAGTACCTTATATGTCTACTTGGTTAGGACTAGCGCAGCTTAGTTCTTTTAAACTGTTCGCGTATTTGCGTATTGCCTCTCTACATGCTTGTATTGATGATCTTTGGTGTCAGCTACCAAGCGACTTTGAAGCAACTTTTCTTGGAATTTGGAAATGGAGATGACTCAAACTCGCAGCTAGCATCCGTAACAATGCGGATAATGCAGGCACTTCAAAACAACTTAGACGGGAAATCGAAACAGTACAGAGATCCTGCATTGACACACTTGTTCCTAATGAACAACATTCATTACATGGTTAGATCGGTGCGCAGGTGAGTTCAGTTGCGTTTAAAGACTAGTCAGGGTTTATAAAAGAAAGCATTCGATTGATGTAGTTGGTTTTATTGATATCATAAATGTTTACAGGTCTGAAGCCAAGGATTTGTTAGGCGATGATTGGGTTCAGAGGCATAGGCGTATCGTTCAGCAACATGCAAACTTATACAAAAGGACAGCTTGGACAAAGGTTCGACCTATTTCTGGAATTATATACATTTGTATAAAATCTTCTATCATATGGTTACAAGGAAATTGAAAGCAAAAGGCCAAGGTATGATTGAAACTGATATATATTTAATTTGTAGATATTACAAACCTCGTCGGCGCAAGGGTTGACCTCATCCGGAGGAGGGAGTTTAGAGGGAGGAAACAGCAGCGGAGTGTCAAGAGGATTATTGAAAGAGAGGTAAAGCCGTAAACAAGTAACATAAATATTCATTATATTAACTATCAGAAAAGTAATGTGTATATATACTTTGATAATACGATGAGTTAAAAGAAATATGAAAAAAATGAAACAGGTTCAAGATGTTCAATATGCAATTTGATGAGTTGCATCAGAGACAATCTCAATGGACAGTTCCAGACACAGAGCTGAGAGAGTCACTAAGACTTGCTGTTGCTGAAGTACTATTGCCTGCTTACAGAGCATTCCTTAAACGCTTTGGGTAAAATCTTATCTCTGTCTCTTAACTGCATTAATAGTTTTTTTATCAAAATGTAAAAAGTAAAGGGATTTAAACCGATGATTGGTGTAGGCCTCTGGTTGAGAATGGGAAGAATCCGCAGAAATACATAAAGTATACAGCTGAGGATCTTGAGAGATTGTTGAGTGAGTTGTTTGAAGGGAAGTCTATGAATGAACCACGAAGGTAAAAAACAAACAACCCAAAGCTAATTGTGTAAAGGTAAAATTCTTTCAAACTTATTTTTCTTTGATTTTATTCGTTGCCATTGTATATGGAGAGTGTGTCCCGCTTTTCCTGTTTGATTGTATTCTTTTTACTAACTGATAACTGTGTAAATTACTTGGAAAAGGATTGTTGTTTCTCTTTTGTTTACGTTCACATTTTGAATATTGTAGATTTCACCGGAGATTAGGTTGATTGTTTGTAGTTTCTAAAGTAGTTTTTGGTTTTTGATTTTATAAAAACTACTTTTTCACCAATCAATTTTTTTGCAAAATAGATTCCCTAAAATTTAGGGAAACCAGATTTTGAAAATAACTACCTATCTCTTAACAAAAACCAAAAACCACAATTTCCTAGTTTCCTAGAGTGTACGTGACTTTTTAATTTTTTTTTTAATTTGGTCTTTTATTGAAATATTAACATTTCTATATTTATGCACTGATATTAGCATAAATAAATAAATAAAAAAAGAGATTAGTAACAAAATAATAAATATTCCAAATTATTAAGAATGAACAATTTTTTGTCTATCATTTAAATTTAAATTCTAAACTACAACATAAGCTGTTTTTATAAAAATATTTTTTTATTTTTGTAGGATTTTAAGGGAATTTTTAATTATAATTTTTATATTGTTAGTAAAATTAACTACAGTCAAAATAAAAAATAATAATATACATTTATAATACAGTTTAATTTTATTAAAATTATTACGGTTAAATAATATTTTATCTAATAATGAAGTGATAGTCAATTTTTTTTCTTTAATAATTATTTTTACTTTTAATAATATTTTATGACATTAGTTTTTTTTAAGTGTATGTTTAAACGTAAAACTATTTTATTTGCTGTTTTTATTAATATGTAAAAATTTTATGTGTATTCTGATAATAATATTTTATATTTTATCATTTCTAGAATAAATATTTTACTATTAATAATATTTTCACTTATTATTTTAAAAGTAAAAACCAAAAACTGAAACCAAAATCTAAACTCACCATTCATATTTTTTCAAAAACTAAAATCTATTGCAAAATCAAAAACCAAAACTCAAAATCTAAAAACCAAAAACTAAAATCAAAATCCAAAATCTAGAAACCAAAGAAACAATCATCACCTAAGAGCTCTTAGTGTGACATTATTTATAGTATTCTCAGTCAAATACAAAGGTGACTGGAGATGTTTTAAATCGATTAATAACAAAAATAATTAAAGTATTCTAAAATGTAATACAAACGCAACCAAATCATTTTTAAACAAATATGAAACCGACTACAACCTTCTTGTCCGGACAAGACAATAGAGCTCTGTCGACAGGCATACTTAAACGAAAAAGGAAAAAAGAAATCGTTTTCAATTAGTAAAATAATGCGTGACGAGATGGGTTTGTTGATCAATCACATGTTTGGTAATGGCATATTCCTTTAGAAGATCCAAATTCTTCCAGCATCTTTACATGGAATTGCTCAGTTCCATCATCTCCTTCCACTTTTCAAAAAATAATAATAAACATAATAATTTGATTTATTTCAATGTCATCTTTACACCAATGACAATCCTTACTTTTATTCCCTTTACACCAATAATGTATATATACATTTTTATTTTCAATTTTTTGTTGTTTTATACCTGTTTTAAAATTTTATATATTCTGAACTCATATACAGTTCTACATACGAATGCATTATTCACAAATAGTTTTAATGTTGGTACAAATGTAAACACTACATGTTATATTTGTATTCACTTTTAGGTACAGTTTAAGAAAAAATAATAATTTATTATCAACAGACACAGATACGAGATACTGTGGTTACACTGAGCTGATTAATTATTACGGAAAATTGTTTAAAGAAAAAAGTGGAAAAAACACTATGACTTGTGCAATGGGTGTTTTCAATTTCTCTTTAAATGTGTCCAAATGACCAAAGACAGAGAGAATTCATAAAAAACCTAACATCCATTGTTGAAAGTCTCGTTGGGACAACACCAAACACACCATATATGGCCATCCCCTAAAGAAAGTGAAGATGAAGAACCCTCTGATCAAATATGAAGATCTCACCATAAAGGGTTTTAAGAGGTTCGGATTCTCTTTAGGGGATGGCCTAAACACACAAGAACACTCACAAAAGGTAAGAAGAAAGAAGATATCTCTTGGAGATTATGACTATAAAAGTATGAATTGTGTTTATGTAGGTGGTGTGTGAATATAATCTTCATCGTTATCATTATAGTGATGGTTATGATGAGGATTGTGTGTAAATGGAGCGATGAAGATTGCATGAAGGTTGATGAGGACAAGCTTGATTTTGTCTTTTGTTATCTCCCTCTTTAGGGCAACTTCGATCCTTTGGCAAGCTTCGGTTCCCCTCGGAATCAGCAGATTATTACTATCTTACTCTCTTTGATCTTTTTGTCTATGTGCTTCCTTTAGTTTGGCTTAGTGTCTTGAATTTCGTTATGAGTGTGCTTGAATGCGTGTGTGGTGTTGTAATCCCCAGTGATTCACCACTTAGGTGTGTTCCCTATCTGTGTGAGGAATAAAAGAATATTCGGTTTTCTTACTAAACACCATTTTCTACTATTTAGCTTTTTAATGGTGTCTTCGAACTTCGAACAACATTTTAGCTATATGTTCATTTGTAGCAGAAATACATTTAAGTTGGCCCATTTTAAGCCCAGTAATGTCCAACTCATCGTTTATTCAAATCCGGTAAATTAAAAGGCATCTCTATAATATTATTTGAGAAATCACTCTCTTAGGTGTCGCGCTCACGTTAACTCTCATGTTGATTGATTACTATGATACCCCTAATGAATTAAAAATATAATTAAATATTATTTTTTAAAAATTATTAAATAACAATATAAAATAAAAAGGAAACATTTATAAAATTTACAAAACTTTTTAAAAACGAAAATATAAGTATATATAATATGGTTTAATAAAAAAAAGGAAAGTTCACAAAATAGTAATATTTAATTTAAATATATTTTAAATAACATAAAATATACCTTTGAAGTAATAAAATACTTTAGATCTCTATCTTCTTAGATAAAAAACAATATATGTATATAATGTGATTTTATAAAAAGATTTCACACAAAAAATATTGCTATTAGAAAAAGAAATATTTTAAAATATTATTTGAGAAGTCACTTTCTTATGTGTCGCGCTCACGTTAACTCTCACGTTGGTTGATTACTATGATACCCTTAATGAATTAAAAATACAACTAAATATTATTTCCTTTTTAAAAATTTCCAAATAACAATATAAAATAAAAAGGAAGCATTTATAAAATTTACAAAACTTTTTAAAAACGAAAATATAAGTATATATAATATGGTTTAATAAAAAAAGGAAAGTTCACAAAATAGTAATATTTAATTTAAATATATTTTAAATAACATAAAATATACCTTTGAAGTAATAAAATACTTTAGATCTATATCTTCTTAGATAAAAAAACAATATATGTATATAATGTGATTTTATAAAAAGATTTCACACAAAAAATATTGCTATTAGAAAAAGAAATATTTAAAAAAAATTTAAACAGTAAAATATATATATTTTCAAAATAATTATTTTCTATATATCTATCTATTTTATTAGATGATTACATAAGATAATCAACTAAAATAAACTGATATATGTTTAATTGACATTTTTTATAATTAGTATTATTGAAATTATTTTTTTAGTATATTTATTTGACTATAATATCTTACAATTACAGTAAAAATATAAATTCTTTTTTACTTATATAGTATAATTTCTCAAAAACAATCACTTTTTACTGACTATTTTAAAAATAAAACTAAAAATAATTTAGTAATAAACATCTTTTGATCAAGTAACTACAATTATTTTAAAATAGCATAACACAATATAATCCAACGAGGTAGATATATTATATTTTAGTAGTTAAAATTATTTGTTTTAAGAATAAGGATTATGATTTACTTAAGTATTTTGATTATGGTTATATTAAGTTTCACAAACATAAAAGCAGAAAATAACTACAATTATTTTAAAATACCATAACACTATATAATTTAATGAGGTAGATATATTATAGTTTAATACTTAAAATTATTTGTTTTCTTAATAAATCTTTTGATTTTTAATTTTCTGTTTTTATGTTTGTGAAACTTAATATAACCATGATCAAAATACTTAAGCAATTCAGAATCCTTATTCATAAATTATTTAAAAATAAATTTCAGTTTACCATCCAATCAATCTAAAGCATAAATTTATTTAGTATTTATAAAATATTTTAATTATTGTAAATATTGATATGTGTTCAAAAGCTTCTAAAAATTCATTAGTTACTTATGTATGTAATTTAGAATCAGACACTTTAGTTTGTATTTGTTTTCCTTCTGACCACAAAAAAATCTTAAGTTATATATAATCTTACTAAATATACTTATATTTCTAAAATAACAACCAGCATAAATGAAAATAAGACTATTAATCAAAAATTTAATATATTTAAAATATAAAAGATTATAGTTGAATTCAGAGAAATAGATAAAATCCAATATATCTAAACGATAATTAAATCGACCGTAAAAACAATAAAACAGATTAAATATAACATATCTAAAATTATATATATAATTAAAGTAATAGAATACTATAATATAAATTATACATACAAACTATAAATTAATTTAAAAATTAAAATAAATATCAATCAATTATTATTGTATATTTATTTTATAAATATACATACCCGTGCATGAGCACGGGAAAATCACCTAGTTGTAAGAGCATATATGAAGAAAAACCCCATGAGAGCATATAATGAATTATTCATGTGGCATATATCAAAAATAAAAGGTCGAACAAAAAAACAAAAAAAAAAAGAAAACGTAGGGATATTGATGATATGGTAGATATGAAAAGATCGAATAAATTAAAACCGATTAGTAATAATCAAACGAGATACATATATGTCTTAGTGATCCAACTTGGCCGTTAAACCCCAGTAAATCTAAAGAGGAAGTCCGGATATGTAAAGTCTTATACATATATGGTAGAAGAAATAACATAAGACTCTAACTAAAAAACCATGTGTGGCAAAGCTATCAAACTCTTATCATTAGTGTTACACTTGAGAAGAAAACTACAAATCATCTTTTAGGTTGGTCAATAAAAAAAAGCAGCTGGGGGATTTTATGTCTTTAGGCAGAAGAAACTCCGCAGAAGACTCCTAAACGAACTATGCTTCTTCAACTTGGGCTTCTCGTCTTTCAACTCATCAACTTTGCAACCAGACATCTCAGGCTCAAGTTTCTTGACTTCTTGTTTGAGTTCCACAATCCGATCAGCTTCACAGGCATTAGGCTTCTTCCTCTGTAAGTCAGCCGTCTTTAGCTGCGACGACTCAACAGCGAATCCTTTGACATGTGTTGCACGTAGAATACGCATTTGTTGGTTCCTCATATCATTCTGAAGCTTCATCATCCCTATTGTTGCAGCACCCATGGTGAAATCTTATAAAAATAATTTGAAGAGTTTTGCTTTCGTAATATGTTCAATTAATATCGCCTTCTCTTTATGTAGGCAGCGAAAGACCTGAAATTACTTCGAACTCTCTAAGATAAATTCGAATCTAATTAGTGAATATTTTTAGCAGTATGTTTATCTGTTGCATAAATATATTTAAGTTTGCCCATTGTTGGTCCATCTCATCTTCTATTCAAATGCGGTAAATTTAAAGACATTATAGGAGAATATATGAAGGAAGCCCAAGAGAGCCCTAATTAAACATGGTTAGTCTCCTCTGACATGGTTAGTTTGAGTTTTCTTACCTCTTGTGATGGAGTGATGAGGACTAACATACTATATTCGGGTTTACGCCTAAAATTAATCAAAATCCACCTTTTTAATGAGCAATTTGTAAATTTAAACAAAAATACTACTAAGAAGTTGTGTTCACTAACTAAGCAATACATTTGTTAAACTCCAGCAAATTCAAATGAACAGTCGGTATATTTAAGTCTTACATATGGTAGGAAGAAACAACATAAGGCCATAACTACAACCGTGTGTGTGTCAAGTTATATCAAAGCTCTTATCATTCGTGATATATACTTGAAAATAAAACTACAAATCATCTTTTAAGCAGTCGGGGATTTTTTTATGTCTTTAGGCAGAAGCAACTCCTAAAAAATTTCTAAACGAACTATGATTCAACTTAACCTTCTCGTTTTTCAAATCAGCTTTGAGACCAGACATGGCACGCTCAAGTTTCTTGACTTCTTGTTTGAGTTCCAGAATCCGAGCTTGACAAGCATCACGTTTCTTCCTCCCTAAGTCAGCCATCTCAAGCTTTGACCACAACCATTCTACCTTAAAACCGGCTTGCGTCAGATAAGACAAACCATTCGAAATTCTGCTTAATTCAGAATCAGAGAGCGATCTCTTGTGGCCAAGTTTCCGGATGATACCGAAGAGAACGTTCATATAATATGTCCTGAGCTTTGGGTTGTGAGATTGAACATTGAGTGCAGTTTCTGGGTATGTCTTAAAAATCCAGTTGGCTAAACTTGCCTGAAATATTGTGTAAAAGCGTATCTTTATTGATGAGTATGGTAAACTATATATATACAACATAAAGCCTCTGGCTCATAGGAGATAGAGATACACATATCGTAGATAAACACAATCTCCATAGTATTAGGAACGTATCCTTATCCTTATCTTAATACTCCCCCTCAAGTTGGTAATGAAATGTCTTGAATTCCCAACTTGAAAAGAAGATACTGAAACGTAGGAGTGGGCAACGACTTGGTTAAGAGATCTGCTGGCTGTTCCTTGGTAGAAATATGTTCTGTAGTGAGAAGCCTTGCTTGCACCGCATCCCGCACTTTATGACAATCATTTTCAACATGCTTCGTCCGTTCGTGAAAAACAGGGTTCTTGGCAATGTGGATGGCAGATTGACTATCGCAGAAAAGACGCATAGGGCGAGGATGAGAGAAACCAAACTGAGTAAGAAGACGTTTCATCCATTGTAATTCGCAGGTGGCATCAGCCATAGACCGGTACTCAGCTTCTGCCGATGAACGAGAAACCGTTCGTTGCTTCTTTGTCTTCCATGAGACCAAGGAGTCACCTAATAAAACCACATACGCACTTAAGGATCGTCTGGTGAGCGGACAAGCAGACCAATCGGAGTCACAGTAGGCAGTCAAGCGCATGTCATAGTCGGCTTTGAGCATGATACCTTGTCCTGGACTTCCCTTTAAGTAACGAACTACACGCAGTGCTGCAAGCCAATGCTCCTGACGAGGTTTCTGCATAAATTGTGACAGAATGTGGAAAATATAATTGAGCTCCGGTCTAGTAAACGTGAGGTAAATGAGGCGCCCAATGAGTCTCCTATACTTGCTTGCGTCCGGTAAGAAGGGACCATCCGCCAAAGCTAACTTGTGATTAAGCTCCGTCGGAACCGGAGAGGGTTTAGCGCCAAGTAAGCCACACTCTGTGACAATGTCAAGAGCATACTTACGCTGAGAAACAAATATCCCTTGTGGTCCACGTGCAACTTCCAACCCCAAGAAATATTTAAGCTTCCCAAGATCCTTCATCTTAAAGCATTTACCAAGATATGTTTTGAATCGTTGAATAACCGAAGCATCATTACCAGCAATGATAAAATCATCAACGTAGACAAGAATGTGTAAGCACACGTTGCCCTGAATGAGAGAGAAGAGTGAGTAGTCTTCATAGCTTTGAACAAAGCCAAACGCGAGGAGAGCTTTGCTCAACTTAGCAAACCAACACCGCGGTGCCTGTTTGAGGCCATAGAGAGATTTTCGTAGCCTGCAAACCTTAGACGGATCATCCGACTTAAAACCAGGAGGTAACTTCATATAGATCTCTTCCTCCAAGTCACCATGAAGAAAAGCATTATGAACATCCATCTGATGGAGTTCCCATCGACGAGCTGCCGCAAGAGCAAGAAGAAATCGAACCGTGTTCATCTTAGCAACCGGCGCAAAAGTTTCTTTGTAATCACTGCCCTCCTTTTGGCGATTGCCACACGCCACTAATCGAGCTTTTGGGCGTTCGACCGTACCGTCAGCCCTGTATTTAAATGAGTAAATCCATTTACTGCTAATTGCTCTCTTCCCAGGAGGAAGTCTAGTTACATCCCACGTACGTTGTTCCTCCAGTGCTGTAATCTCGGACTTCATTGCTTTGTAAAAACGTTGATCACGAGCTGCCTCTTGGAATGTAGTCGGAACAGTGTCAGTGGTTATTGTAGCTAGAAACGCCTGATGAGAAGCATTAAACATAGAAACAGACGTATAGTTAGCAATTGGATACGGTGTTTTACCTGAAACCGATGTCGAGGAACTGGGATTGGAGTGAGTAGACGCGTGAGGGGGGTCAGTTGCCGAGACATGAGTAACAAAATTCTTGAGCAGAATCGATGGCGTCTTCGTTCTGTGACCACGACCAAGGAGTTCCGGAAGACCCGGAGAACAAGGAGAAGTAGAGAGTTCACTCTGGACAGGCGAGGCAGGCTGAGTAGGAGAAGTGTTGTTTGTGTTTTGTACCGGAGAGGAATCCGTTGGGGCAGTAGGTGGAGAAGAAATTCCTGCAATCGGAGATGTAGGTTCTGCAACTGGAGAGATAGGCGCTGCAACTGGAGAGGGAAGGACATGAGTAGAAGATAAAGTATCAGACGACGTCGAAGGTAACAGAGGAGCTGGATCCAGTACGACAGGGGTAGTAGTGGAAAGCGGCATGGAAGATGGAATTGCCGGAGAAGGTAGTGTAGTAGTAGTGCTCCCCCTTGAGTCAGCAACGGGAAGAAGCCAATCATCACACACGTCATCGGTAAAGGTTTGAGGTGGAGAGACATACGATTCACTCTGTACTCCAGGAAACTCATCTTCAATGAAAGTAACATCACGGCTGATAAAAAATTCATTAGTCTCAAGGTCATAGAGTCGCCAAGCCTTTTTGCCAAATGGATACCCAACAAAAATACACTTGCGACTTCGGGAACCAAACTTATCCTTATCACGACTCCTTCGATGCGCATAACTTAAGCAACCAAAAACTCGAAGAAGGTCATAAGCCGGCGGTTTCCCATACAAAACTTCGTATGGACTTTTGCCGTCTAGTACTCCAGTTGGAGTCCTGTTAATTATATGTGTAGCCACGAGAATACTCTCTCCCCAAAAAGTAACAGGAAGACGTGACTGAAACATACAAGCCCTTGCAACATTCAAGATGTGACGATGTTTCCTTTCCACGCGGCCATTTTGCTGCGGTGTATCAACACAAGAAGTATGATGAATAATACCCTTTTCTTTAAAGTAAGATTTCAACACCATGAATTCGGTGCCATTGTCGGATCGAACAATTTTGACAGGGAAACCAAATTGTCGTTCACTCATTGCACAGAAATTTTGTAGTAGTTTGGACACCTCTGACTTCTCAAGCATCAGATACGTCCATACAGCACGAGAATAGTCATCAACTATGGTGAGAAAATAGACAGAACCACAAGACGCAGGAGTTCGGTAAGGACCCCATACATCGCAATGAATAAGAGAAAACGGATTTGTAGCTTTATTAATACTGTCAGGAAAAACCTTGCGCGTTTGTTTAGCGCGAAAACAAATATCGCAATGGCGAAAAACACTGGAATCTAAAGCAACATCAGAAAACACCGGTAAAGTAGACAACACTTGAAATGATGGGTGACCAAGTCGACGATGCCACAGCGCAGAAGAAGACTGAGTCGTTTGTGCCCCATGAACTCGTGCAACTTTCACCCCCGTAAAGTAATAGACCCCCTCACGTTCTTCACCCGCTCCAATCAGAGTCCNTGGCGAAAAACACTGGAATCTAAAGCAACATCAGAAAACACCGGTAAAGTAGACAACACTTGAAATGATGGGTGACCAAGTCGACGATGCCACAGCGCAGAAGAAGACTGAGTCGTTTGTGCCCCATGAACTCGTGCAACTTTCACCCCCGTAAAGTAATAGACCCCCTCACGTTCTTCACCCGCTCCAATCAGAGTCCTCGAAAAACGGTCCTGTAAAACACACAACGTATCAGTAAAAATTGCTATGCAACCAGTCTGTTTCAAAAGTTTAGACACCGAGAGGAGAGTGCAGTTAAAATCAGGAACTAATAGAACATCATAGAGAGAGTAATCCTTGCTGTGGCGCAAGGTTCCCTGCTTCGTTGCCCTCGATCGTTGGCCATTTGGGAACGTGACCGAGGATGCAGGAATATCAATAAGATCGTGTAGAAGAGTGACATCACCAGTCATGTGATGTGATGCACCTGTATCAATGATAATATCATGTAAATCTGTTTTACCCGACAAACGTTCCGAAGAGATGTTGGATTGTTGACTCTGAAGAAGTGAGATCAGGGAGGCAATCTGATCAGAATTAAACGAAGGAGTGGCTTGAGACGTAGCCTGAGACGAGTTAGCACGACCCCGCCCCCTTCCTCTGTTTGAGTTACCACGACCACCGCGACCACCTCTGGTAGTAGAAGCGCTTGATTGACGTTGTTGTTGCTGTTGCTGTTCCGTGTACCAGTCTGGAAACCCATGAACGAGGAAGCACTCTGAGTATTCATGACCTTTACGTCCGCAGTGAGTACATGATCTGTTAGGGTCTCTAGAACGCTGAGTAGAAGGAGATGTAGATGTAGTGGTTGGTAACTCTGATTTCGTGGAAAAGCCTAGGACATCAGATCGTTGCTCCTGAGCTCTTGAGTTAAGCAGATTTTGTTCTTCACGAATCACTCTCGAGTACACAATATTAAGATCTGGTAAAGGATCTTCATCTGTAATTCGAGAGCGAATAGATAGAAACCGGGATTCATCGAGACCAAACAAGAACTTGTGAACCTTCGCATCTTGTCTCTCCTTTTCAATATCAGCTGCAGCATCACACGTACATGGGCGGGATGTTTTGAGATTTTGCATCTCTTCCCATAGCTTTGTAAGTCGTCCGTAGTAGTCTAACACCGACCGACCATCCTGTTTGCAGTGAGTAATTGCATCTTGAAGCTGATGTAGACGAGCTGCATTCTTAACGGAGAAGCGGAAGCTTAAGGTTTCCCAAAGTTTTTGTGCTTCGGGAACAAAAGTAACAGTCGATCGAACTTTAGGATCAATAGAAGTCCTGATCCAGCCGACAATCATCGAGTTTGCTGCTAACCATCGGGAAAGATCAGGTTCTGCTTCAGGTTTAAGAATAGTTCCATCGATGAAACCAGTCTTCTGTTTTGCTTGTAACGAGTTTCGTAGTTCAGTAGACCATTCAGGATAGTTGTCCCCTGTTAATAGAACAGAGGTTATCAAGGCACCCGGGTTATCAGAATGAGTTAAGTAGTACGGCGTTCCCATTGGAATAGCGCCTGGAGTAGCAGAAGTCGTAGCAATAGTAGTAGAAGAAGATGTTTGAGTTTCATTCGCCATAATCAACAAGCAGAACGAAAATCAAACGAAAAATTGGAAAGAGAAGAGAAAAAAAAAATTAGGTCTTAGAGATCAATAGCTCTAATACCATGAAATATTGTGTAAAAGCGTATCTTTATTGATGAGTATGGTAAACTATATATATACAACATAAAGCCTCTGGCTCATAGGAGATAGAGATACACATATCGTAGATAAACACAATCTCCATAGTATTAGGAACGTATCCTTATCCTTATCTTAATATTGCCTGCCATGACTCAACAACGAACCCATTGACATTTGTCTTACTATGCCTTCGCAGTTGTTGGTTCCTCATATCATTATGGCTTTGTTGGTTCATCATATTGAAATGGTGGTTCATCATCATTATACTTACTACTATTGCAGCACCCATGGTGAGATCTTATAAAAATATTGTTAAGAGTTTTGCTTTGCAATATGCTCAATCAGTATCGCCTTCTCTTTATATATTAACGAAAGACCGGCAATTATTTCGACTTCTATAAGATAAATTCGAATCTTTTTAGTAAATCTTTTAGATTTCGTTTTAGAGGACGCGGTAACTTTAAGCTAATAGACCAAAAAGCATAATCATATATTTTTTTGCGATTATCATCTATTTATTTATTTATTTATTTATTTTTTTCTAACCAAGCTATTTATTGAGATAAATCTGTTATGACATTGTTATACAAGAAGGGAGGACAATTATGGAACAAACTCCAATCCGTATTAGTTGCAAGTGACATCTTAGCTAACAAATCAGGACACATATGGCATGATCGCCTAACATAGACAAAGGAAATCGAGTGAAACATAGACTTCCATTGTTCAATGGTTGCTATCAGATGTATGAACCGTGGTCCACATATCCCCTGAGTGATATATTTAGCAACAGAGATATTATCTCCCTCAAAAATAACATTTCGATATCCAAAATTCCAGCATGCTTGAATAGCCCAAAGAAGAGCTGACAATTCTAACTCCAACACCGTAGCTCGTCCTTCAAACTTACCCATTCCTCCTTCCAAAAAATCACCTTCGTTATTTCGTATGATCCAGCCCATACCTGAATTTGTTGGACCATCGTGATGGGAAATATCATAATTGCATTTAACAAAACCTCGTGGTGGAATTTTCCATGAGGATACTAATGTAGTCGCACAGTTAGTATTAATAGAAGACGATGTAGGAACCAGCTCTATCCATTCACGTACATCAGCTACAGCTTTATCAAACACCTCTTTTACTGTGTAAACTTTATGGTTGAAGAGAAGATCATTGCGACATTTCCATAATCTCCAAATAATCCAAGAAGGAAGAAGACGATTCTCTAACGGAATCGTTTTGTTGGAAGCGTAAAAGAACATCAGAGATAACTTATCAAGCAAGGTATCTATTTATTTTACTAGATGTTTACGGCATCATGCACAGATATAACATCTCTTAAAATTTATTTCAAGTAAAATTATTAGAAATAAATTATTATTTTTTGAGTATAAAGTAGTTAATTTTTCAATCTGATTGTATTTAGATTTAATTAAATTTGTTAAAATATTTTATTTTCTAAAATAGTTCAAATATTCTAAATAGTAATATTTGTATTTGATTTTTAGATTAAATTCCATGAATTTAATTTTTTTTCTACTTAAAAATTTTAAGTGATAAATTTAATATTTTCACCTAATAAATTGACTGATGCTCATTTTAGTAACCTTCTTGCTACTGAACTCTAAATAGGTTAACTAAATTAAGAATTTGATTAGTCATATATTTATTTTAAGTAATAAATTTAAATAGAACTTTAAATACTAAAGTACCAGAAAATTGATTGTTAGTTACTATCACCTTTGTTTATTTTTATAAAAGTTAATTGATAAATAAATATAAATATTTATCAAAGTTTATTTTTATATTATAACTTTGGTATCTTTATTATATCTTAAGAAATTTAAAACATTAATAATATGTAATCATGAAATATAAGTCCAATAATGATATAGTTTCATACAATTTTACCATATTTAGATAAATTTTCATTACAAACATTAAAATATATAGAAAATACCAATAAAATAGACATTTCACTTTCTCTGTTATATATCTTGTTTAGTATGTTAATCTTTTCTAATATTTAATTTTATGCTCGGATTTTTCTAATTATGGTATTAACTAATATACTTATAACTTATATCTGACTTTTTTTTTAAATTGAATCATTTATCAGAATCGCTTTATTCCATGTCACAATAAGACATGATCAATGTCATCATTTTTTTGTTTCAGTTGATTGTAGTTGATTGTGGTAATGACACTTAAAAATTATTCAATGTCTAAGGAAATTTTTTTGGACAAAATATAATCATAGATATCTATTAATTTTTTTGTATTTTGTTTGGAGCTATGAGTTAATTAGGAAAGTAGATAATATATAATAAGCCTTCATTTTTCTTTTCTTCGGCTTGATTGTACATCTATATATTTAGATTTAATCACTTACGATACAAACTGATCACTAATGGTTAGCTTGGATGACAAGTAAAGTATGTGACGGAACAAACCCACCAGCTTTATGTAAGACCATATAAGAAGACAAGAAGTGAGAGTGATCAGAACATGAGCTGATCAGTACTTCTCGAGCTTTCTGATTACTTTCTTTTTCTCTCCAGACAATACAAAGCTAAGCTGACGAGAAAACAATGAAACAACAAGAGAACTCAAGCAGAGACGTACTGAGAAACTCCAGTTCTTGATGTGAGTTCTGGGCAAAAATATACGACGCTTTCTCAACTGATTTTTAACATCTTTTTGTGAAATAAATTTACAATGATATAAATAACACCGAAGTTTATTATTGCCAAGGTTTCGTTTTTAATGAATATTTTTTTACTAATGCATTTTGTAATTATAACAAGGGATTAAACCTATTCCATATTTTATACAATCTTGTAGAACATGTAAATTATGCAAATAGCCTACGTAAAGATTGTTATATGTAGTCTTGACCTTCGTCGACCTTTGGTGTCCTCTCAACGTATATAATCTTCTGACCTATTCATCAAATAATTACAAAATATTATATTAAAATCATAAGACGCAATAATAAGCAAATTTAGCTTTGATTAATTTAAAAAAGGGTCCCGTATTCTAGTTACCTCTTTTTTACTACGACTTAAAACTAATTTACAGATATATAAGTGATTTGCATATGTTTATTACATATTACTTTCAATCCTGTCTGGTCTTATCTTAAAAGATGAGATTTATAATAGACACCATTGAGATATAATCTGGTTCTAGTTATCAATATAATCCGTAACTAATAAAACTCGATCTACTACTGGATTGACAATATCCATATCAGATTTATGGACTTTGTAATTATATATTAAAAAATTAACCAAAAATAAAGCAATACAGTCATCCTCAATTATGTGTACCTATTAGCCTTCCGTTCATGTGTTCAGCGGCTTGTTCAGCGCTATGTGTGCTTTCAAACTCAACGAAAGCAAATCCTCGCGGCTCTCCTCTGTAATCCTTTGCTAGAATCGATCTTGTAATCTTTCCAAAACCCGATAATAACTGAATCAATATTGCCTCGGAGACTCGCGGATCAAGATTTGCTATATACAAACTCTTGAATTGGCTAGGACAAGAAGAATATTCGTGACAATCATCGTTGCTCATCTTTAGTTCTGCTCTATACCTTTATTGTAATATAAATGTAATGTGTCTCTTTGTAACAAAGGTAGAAAAGTATATATATGCATTCAAATACAATTAAATGTATGAACTACCTAAAAGGAGTGATTAGACAGACCTGTGGCGGAGGGGACAAGTCGGAAGACCATTAAGCATAGTTGTCAATACAAATTCCGCCGTTACAAGCATCAACAAAAACAGCGATGACGTCATTTCCGTCAAAAGTGTACTGATTACTTTTGTCTATTTTCAGTTTTTCACTTTGCTCAAGAAGAGAATCAAACCAAAGATGGAGAAATCGAAGAATGCAACTCATGTATAGTGAGAAAATTTTGTCTGTTTTGCATTTTCATGTATGTTAATGTAGTTTTTTATATTTTTCTCATTTAATGCATTTACCGCATAAGAGTTGGTATCTAATCTTTGTTAGTTAATAAGTACGGATTCTAATTAATATGCTTTCTAATTCCATCCTATAAGGGGTCCTGTGTTTCTTTAAGTTTACAGGTAAAGAGGCAGATACAGATTCCTTTACAATTAACCAAAATTAATGTGTTTTCCATGTTTTAAATATATACCCTATTTTATATTAATATTTTTTACAGCTTTGACAAAAAAACATATCTTACAACTTTTTTTTCCAACAAAAACTATACTAAACTGAACACAAGTCAAAAAGTCAAATCAATAGAATACAATCAGGGTCCGAATGGTAACCGCGGATTTAGTAATAAAGCGGGATGGAATTAAAGTGCAGTACGGTTCAAGTACAGTTCGTGCGGTTTGCGGGATAAGTGCGGTTTTGATAAAAAAAGTAGTGCGGTTTTGATAAAAATAAAATAAAATAAATTATTTAAGATATTTTTTACTATATAATTATTCATTTGAATATATAATTATAATAAAATAAATAATTAAATAAAGAGCACAGCTAAAATTTATTTTGTTTGTTAAGTGATAATGTCATAATTGTAAAAAAAAAAATCATAAGATAAAAACTATTAATGGTTTGATTTGGTTTAATTTGATTTAATGCTATTTTATATAATTTGCAACTTAATCTTTGTGTATTATACTAAAACATCAAACAAAATGAAACGTAAACAAAAGTTAAATATTTGGACTGTTACATAATTATTTTAAATAAAACTTAAGTGTGCTATAAAACTTAACATATGACAAAATGTAAATCAATTGTTTTGAAAAAGATCAAAAGCTTATCTCTTATACATGGTCTTATAAAACGTGCACCAAAGATTTTGGTCCAAAATACTATAACGAGTTTATAGTATATTTGTTTGTATTGGTAACATAAAAGTAGTGTTAAAATTAAAAAAAAAAAATGTTACATAGGTGGCGTTATTTCTCAAAACCACACATGTTTGCATGTATTCACGGTTTTACTGTAAGTGCGTTTTTATGTGAGGCATCGAAATCTGTGCACATGTTTACTTTTTACTGTTGCGGTTTTTATCAAAAACGCACATCAAAATAAATTTTAGGTGATTGGTGTAGTCAAAGCGATTTTGAAAAAAGTTATGAATTCCGCACCGCCTTTGGGTCGCCATTCATAACCTCAATATAAGAACATAGTTGATGCAAATTCTGAAAACCTTGTATATGATTGTCCGTCGTTGTATTATTTGTTATCTTTATATGCAGGGGCTGTGCCTAACTTTTCTAAGGTAAGAAGCAGTAAAAAAATTCGACCCCTAAAATAGCATTTTGTGAGGTTTTGAACCCATGAACATGACAAGTGTAACAGACCATTTTACCACTGAACCAACAATGATCCTTGTTATTAAATTGACCGCTAAATAAATTATACATGTATTAGCCATAAGCACATGCTTGACCAGCTTATGTTTGATTACAAAATTAGAGAAAAACTCCTTAACCCAAAAAATTCATTTATGTGAGAATGAACTCGACCATTCTGATGGCGTAAACATCAATTGAAAACAGTATGAAAACCACTTCCTAGTATACTATTACATAATCATCATCTACTTTATAGGCCAAATTAAAAATTTACATCTATAATATTAAAAGAGAAGTACCAATATAAAATATCCCTTAGATTTCACTTTTATTTACAATAGCATGCCACTGAAGTAATTAAATGAACTTATATGTAAGTAATCATTGTCTTTTCCTATTTATTAAAAAATTTCCTAAATCAATTTTAGCCTAATTTTCATGTTTAATATATTCCCTAAAATAAACTAGTTGATTTTTAAGAATATTCATATTTAAAATCGATTTTAACAATATTAAATTTGTATAACGTTACCATTAATTATTTTGAACAAAATTCAAGTTTAAATTCAAAATTAAAAAATATTATGAATATTCCTAAAATATATGTTTAACTTAGCATTAATTATTTTGAACAATAAGATTTTAAATATATTTAAACAGCTTATAAACAACATGAACTAGTTGTAACTGAATATTATTTTAATATAATTAAATATCACCTAAGATTATATATTTTCAAGAATTTCTAAAATATATGTTTTACCATTTTGGTTGCTATTCATTATTTTCAACAAGAAAATTTAATACTGAAATTGAATTACTTGTAAAACAATGTTTAATGTTTATAACCAAATATTCTTGTTTTTATAACATATCTAAAATCTTACCATATTATCCATATCTGATCAAAATATTTAAATTCTTTTTACATTTGGCAAACAATTTCATGTTACAAGAAATATTATTTAAACTATCAATAGGTCAATATTAATCTTTCAAAAGTTTAATAATGGACACGAATCACTATTTTTACAGCACATAAACTATTCGATTGTTGTGTTTATAAAAATGTAGAAATATGATAAATATTTAAAAATATTAACGGATAAACATTTAAATAATATTCATTTATATAAAAAATGAAATAAATACTCGTCCGGTCGGACGGGTCCAGCTCTAGTTGTGCATTAAAAGGGGATTGACTTAGTCGGATACTCGTAACCCATAACATAATCTTTCTGTTCAGATGACATATTTTGAAAAATCTATATGCAAGGTTAAAATAAATTGTTCTAATTAAGGCTTCACTAAATTAGGAATCTTTTTTTTTTCCTAAATAAAATTTGCTGATTGCATTCTATATCAGAGCTTTGTGGTTCCCCAAGTGAACCATAATGTAATCTTATATCATTTTTCTTGTTAGGAAAAAATTGAGCATCATCTCTTTAAAGTTTTTTTTGGTTTCCTCATCTCTTCAAAGTAGAAACTTGGTTTTCCTTTAGGCTGATCTTAGACATTCATGCTCGTCAGCTAAACGGCATCTGGTCGTTTCTCACTGTAACTTGATTGGTTAAGGTTTAATGGGCTGTACTAGCATCTCTCATAAGGTGGGCCTTTTTGTGAAACACTGATGTTCTCTTGCTTCCTCTTTTTGTTTAGGGAAAAATCCTATCAGAAATAAAATATCTGTTTGCTCAAAAAAATATGTATATCTGAGTAAAAATAATACGTAACACAAAAATAATAATATACGGACATTCATTTTTTATTAAATCACACCATTGGTAATATTTTCTTTTTAATCGCGTATTCTGACCCCACCGAAATATACGACAAGAGACGGATGTTCGAATGCTGCAGTCCATATGTAATATTCCGCAGTGGCCAAGATTTGAATCCATGGGCGGACACTCCAACTAAAATTTATTTACCACTAGACCAAAACAATTTGGTTCATTGGCAATATGTTATTTATTTATACTATCACAATTTCTTGTTGTTGTTTTTTTGGCTAAACGGTTGTCATGTGTGTTTTTGCGTGGATGCTTGTAGTTATAGTTACGTGTGGTATCTTTGTATGTAGTCTGGTGGGAATGCGTTCTTTGGATCTTTTCATCAGCATCAAATGGCGTCGTTCGTTACCTAAGTATGAAATGGGCTAAGACTAAGTAGATTTAAGCACTAGTGTGGCGATTTGTCAAGATTTTCGAGATCGTGATGTTTGTTGATAATGTCAATGGAATGTATCTTATTTTGGTACCGAATATGAAGGAGTTCAGCATTCACCACCGACCCACGGATTTTGCGGAATAATTTCTTTTTATTCTAAAATAAATAGTGTAAGTAACACGATTTGTTAAATTGCTTAGCAGTGTTATTACATTATTAAGCCATTAATTACCTATATATTGATATATGAGACAAAAGATATATGATAAGACCAACAAATCAAGATTTGATTGGCATTTGCTTGTTTGGTAGACATGTGGTTACTGTTATATTTAAACTTTGTAAAATGCCAAATAAGACATGTGGTTTGTAATAATCAATTTTAATATTTTTAATCATATTTAAACTTTGTAAAATTAATTGTTTCCAACACGGTGGGGCTTATTAATATGAACTAAAAACACACACGTAAGTTTCACTTCTCCAAGTTTCAATTCTTTAGCCAACCTCTTCCACGAGAATTCTCTCTTTCTCTCCATTTCTTTTTGTACTTGACAAAAGAAAAATTAAAGGGTTTGTTCTAAATCTTGGAAATGGATCCCTTGATAAAACTCTACCTCTCTCTACTACTCTTCTTTTTCTCTTTTCTCCTCTTAGGTAATTTACAATCATCTTGTAGTGTGCTTAGTACAATTCTCTAATATACGTAGAGTAACATAAGATGTTAAGATTTTTATTTATGGATCTATTTTGGCAGGAGAAATCAATGGAGTTGAAAGTTCCTCATCGAATCAATGGAGTCCAAAGAAGTTGTTTGTGTTCGGAGATTCTTACGCTGATACCGGAAACATAAAAGAGCGTCAAGCTGTGTCATGGAGAGTCCCTTACGGCATCACTTTCCCCGGTAAACCCTGTGGCCGTTTCTCGGACGGCAGAGTCTCTACCGATTTCTTAGGTACCACCTATCTAACTTTTAGGCTTTTGCATTTTCAGACTATTCTAATTAAATTAGCAGATTATTATCTTATGTCAATTTACAAGAATTTTTTTTATATAGAATATTGTATATATACTCATAACATTTCAAAGAGATATATTACGTCAATAAGCATCCAAATTTTAGGTATATATATGATATAGACTTGGAATTCGTTAATATGTTAACTAGTCTGCTCATAATCTATACTATTAAAAGAGAAGGAGTCTAAATAAATCTACTTAAAAAGTTGTTTGGACCCTTTCATTATACTAACATTTTTTTTTATCTTTCCTTATATTTCTCTAACAATATTGTACAATAACATTATATCATATAACTTACCTTATATTTCTCTAACAATAAATTAGTCAATATTCTTATTTATTATACATTACTCTTATCGGTCAATATTTTTATTTCTCCACAAAACATTATTATAANTCCTTATATTTCTCTAACAATATTGTACAATAACATTATATCATATAACTTACCTTATATTTCTCTAACAATAAATTAGTCAATATTCTTATTTATTATACATTACTCTTATCGGTCAATATTTTTATTTCTCCACAAAACATTATTATAACCTTATACCATATAATTTCATAATATGTGACTGATTTCACACATTAAATAAAAAATATATCATTTGCTTGAGCTACCAACTGTGCAACAGTACCCTCTATCATTTCCATTGATTAATTTTCATAGCTGATGTTTGATAAATAGAGAGTATAAAATATATTGAACATCTCCATTCACGATAAATATGTTTAAAACCAAACATATTATTATTTTTAGAGTAAACCTATCTATAACATAGTATATTGTAATAATACAAAAACCGATTTATTATCATAGTATTCTAATGTTTGGGGATATTTATACAAACAAGTTATAAAATTAATGATTTACTATTCTAGAGAAACTATTTTAAAACATTAATTTTGTTTAAAAAGATATCTAGACTCTTGAAAGATTGTAACTTATAATTTCAATATTTTCATGAATAATCTAATTTCTATGTATTTCCAGTGTGGTAATTTCNAAAAAAAAAAAAAATATATATATATATATATATATATATATATTTTAGAACCCGAAACCTAAAACTGTAACTAAAACTTAAAAGAATATACATCATACCAAAAACATATATGAAATATCCAAACATATATAATAAAAAAAATATTGAGTGCTTTTATGTACCCGATCGGGTCTCGGTTATGATCCATACTAAAATCGATTCCTGCGGGTCTTTAAAGATAGCCAGTAAGTACTTTATCATGGATCCTAGCCGAACCTATATTTTCGGGTCGGTTTGGTCGTGTTTTTCGATCGGATAAAATGTCAAGACCTAGAGAGAGTTACATTAAAAACTTACATATAAAATCTCAAATAAACTAATTTATAAATTACATAATTTTTCAAAAAAATCTATTTTATGTATTAAGATTTGTAGCCTAATAATGTACATCATTTCTAAAATACTAAATCATATCAAAATTTGTTTATAATCTAACAAAAACCCGCGCTTTTGAAGCGCGGGTCAAAATCTAGTATATAATTATTTTTAATGAAACATCTGTAAATGAACATACAAACCATGTTGGTGAATCGATGAGAGCAGCCAAATTTTTGAGGATCAAAACACCGATTACTTACCTGCGGAAAGATTATGGGGAAAAAGAATGGTTATGGTACGGAATGAATTTTGCGTACGGAGGAACAGGAGTGTTCAACACTAAGAGTTCGAGTCCCAACATGACCATTCAGATCAATCTCTTCGAGCAGCTCCTCGACGATGTCTACTCTCAGTCTGACCTTTCTTCTTCCATCGCTCTCGTCAGCGTTTCTGGCAACGACTATTCCAATTACCTTGCCCTAAACCGCTCCATCGCTGTAAGAAAAAGCTTCTCTCTCACAAAGAATATACATATTTATTAATAACATATATATTCATATTATCAAATATATATATGTAGATCTTTGAAATCTTGTGTTTACGTGGTTTTGAAAACTATAAAATTTATAACCGAACAATAGTTGATTATATAGGGTTACGTTAGGAAGTATCATATAACTTTTACGTAATTTGTTTTGAAGAAACATAATAGAACAGGATTTTAAGAACAAGATTACATATGGTTCCACCTGTATATTGCAACTCGCAGGCCCTCCCAATATTCATTAAGCAAGTGGTGGATCAAACCGAGCTGAATTTGAGGCGAATCCACGACTTGGGACTGAAAAAGATAGCAATACCATCATTGCCACCGCTCGGATGCCTCCCCCTCTACACCTCGTCCCAGTGTTGCAACGAGACTTTTAACGCGTTGGTAAACTACCATAACAGCTTGTTGGAGCAAGTAGTGGCCAAGCTCAACAACGAGACCAATCATTCGACTTTTGCCATCATTGATTTCTATAACGCCTTCTTGACCATTTTAAAGAACAAAGGAGATAATCCAGGTAACCAAAATTTGACATTTTTATTCTTGATTAACTAAAAATCAGTTTGTTTCATTTGATCTGTCGTTTATGAAAATGTAGAGAATACGAGGTTTGAAACCCCGTTGAAACCATGTTGCGAAGGCAGTTGTGGCAATGTGGATGAGATGGGTGCTAAGAAGTATACAGTATGTGATGATCCTGAGTCTGCTTTCTTCTGGGATGGACTTCACCCTACTCAGGAGGGATGGAGATCTGTTTACTCAGTTTTAGACAATCTATCTACCTCTTTGCTTAAACCGTAAAATCACACTCTAGGATCGGAGAACCGGACTGTATTTGCCAAACCTAAGACCAAGGCATAAACCTCTAATATTTCAATATGCACTTTTGTTATTTCTTAATAACAAGTTTTTACTTTGTTGTAAAAATTATTCTAAAAAATCTTCAGTTAGTTGTTTTCTCTTGGATATTTATTTATGTCTGGTAATTACTACATGTAATGTATTTGTCATTATTTTTCTGAACTATGTATCATTATGCACTTGATAAATTTCAAACCCATCACCTCTTGATATCATAATAGTACAACTAACCACAAGACTACATATATCTTTGATAAAATTGTGGCCAATTAGTTACTTATTCTATTGGTGGTCGAAAATACATGTTTCATTGACTTGGTCCAAGGTCGCCTGCCTCTGACTATAATATAGAATCACAATATCAATAAGAAGTCCTTCTCTTATTAATCACTCAAAAGGTATTCAATCACAAATCACAAATCGATATGTTATGCAACACAATATGCATCTCCATATATAGGACTAGATAAATCCTAATCATAATCATATCATAATAAAACCGTGTTTCCTAAACTTATAGATAATCATAACTTAAATAAGAAAAGGAAAACTTGCAACTCAAGCTTATCCAACAATCTCCCCCTAAGCTTGAACTCATCTTCGCACACTTCATGAACTTCAATGGGATTTCTCATTTCTCTGAACTTGATTCTTCCAAGTGACTTCGTAAGGATATCTGCCTTTTGATCACTACCCGGAATATGCTCAACTTTTATTTTCTAGTTTTTGACACACTCTCGTATGACGTGAAATCTCCTATGAATATGTTTACTCCGCCCGTGAAATACTGGGTTTTTTGTAAGTGCAATTGCAGATCTGTTGTCAACCTTGATAACCACTCGCTTTCTTTCTTGTCCAAGTGCTTCACCTAAGAGTTCTTGTAGCCAAATAGCCTGTTTAGCTGCCTCTGTTGCAGCCATAAACTCGGCTTCACACAACGACAGAGCAACTATCTTTTGCTTAGTTGAGTTCCACGTTATGGGACTTTCACCGCAATAGAATATATGACATGAGGTACTTTTGCCATCGTATAAGTCAACATTGTGGGAGCTATCGCTAAATCCCATTAATTTTACTCCTTTTCCTCGCAAGTAATGAAGACCAAGAGAACAAGTACCACGAAGATACCTCAGAATCTGTTTCAAGGCTGCGCCATGAGAAGTCTTAGGATCTTGCATGTATCTGCTGAGGACTCCAACAGAGAATGAAAGGTCAGGACGCGTGTGCAGCAAATAGCGAAGGCATCCGATAGTTCGTCGATATTCCTTTTCGTCAACCTTTTCTTCGTTAAGGGCTTTAGAGAACTGTGCATTCATCTCCATTGGTACATGCGTCAAATTTCACAAGCTCATACCTGTCTCCTCGAGTATCTTGCGGGTGTACCTATCTTGTTTAAGTATGATTCCTCTTTTGTGCTGCAAGACCTCTATTCCCAAGTAGTATGTTAGTTTACCAAGGTCGCTCAACTTGGATGCCATTTCTTCTTTGAACTCAAGTATAGACGTAAGAGAAAACCCGGTGACCAACAAATCATCAACATAAACCACCACAAGGAGAACTTCGTTGTTATCCTTCTTCCGATAGAGCGAAGGCTCTTTTGAACAGCACATGAACTTTAATCCACACAGAATCTGGTTAAGCTTCAAGTTCCAGGCCCTTGGTGCTTGGCGTAAGCCATAGAGAGCCTTCTTAAGTTTATAAACTTTGTGTTCCTCCCCTGTAACGATAAAACCTTACGGTTGAGTAACATACACGTCTTCTTTTAATACTCCATGAAGGAAGGCTGTCTTGACGTCAAGATGGTGTATTCCCCATCCGTTTGACCCTGCTAATGCAATGATCAATCTGATTGTCTCAATACGGGACACTGGAGCGAACACTTCATCATAATCCACACCATGCCTTTGCACATATCCTTTGGCTACCAACCTTGCTTTATATTTATTGATGGTTCCGTCGGCGTTATGCTTTAACTTAAATACCCATTTAAGTCCAGTAGGTTGATGCCTTTAGGTAGTTCAACAAGATCCCAGGTGTCATTCTTTTCTATCGAGGAGATTTCATCTTTGCAAGCCTCAATCCATACTTTCAGTTCTTTAGCTTCAGTGAAGCTCCACGGTTCGTCGTTTATAATCATCAAGAGTTGTTCACTTTCAATCTCTGCAAACAAAATGTAGTCATCGAGATAGGAGGGTTTATTTGTTACTCTCGTTGAACGCCTCAGAGACGGTTGATCATTGTTATTGTCTTCATTCTCATTGTCATCTGAATCAATGTTCTCGTTGTCACCAATGTTGCCATTCTCTGTTTCTTCATCAGAGCAATCAATTTCTTGGTCATTATTATTTGATCCTCTAAAGTTCAGCTCATAGTCTTCAGTCTCAACCTCTTCTGTATCACATTTATCGTTCCATCTCCACCTTTTTTTCTCTTCAAATACAAAATCCCGACTCACAAAAATCCGCTTGCTCAGAGGATCAAATAATCGATACGCTTTTGATCTTTGTTCTGTTCCTAGATGGATCAGAACTCTAGACCTATCATCAAGTTTCTTTCTCCCGGCCAACTATGTTCTTGTGTAGCACACACACTCAAATATTTTTAGGTGAGAAAGGTTTGGTTTCTTACCTTTCAATGCTTCGTATGGAGTCATGCCTTCTAGAGATCTTGTCGAGACTCTGTTAATCAAGTAGGTAGCATGCCTTGTTGCTTCGCCCCAAAGATGTTTTGGTATATTCATATGTTTTAGAATACTTCTAGTCATCTCTAATAGAGTTTGATTCCTCCGTTCTACTACTCCATTTTGCTGAGTTGAGTATGGTGCTGTTAAGTGCCGTTTAATGCCGTGTTTCTTGCAGTAGGCCTGAAACTCGTGAGAGGTAAACTCACCTCCTCTGTCCGTTCTGAAGATTTTCAGCTCTTTGTGTGTTTCTTTCTCGATAAGTACTTTGAAGTGTCTAAACTTCTCAAAGGCTTCGCTTTTTTCCTTTAATAAGACTGTCCACATGTAACGTGAGTGATCGTCAATGAGTACGAAGATGTACCTCTTATGTTATGGTGTTGATGGTGTAATAGGTCCACAAAGGTCAGCATGTACCAATTCTAGTACCTCTGTAGCTCGGTAGTTTGTTGCTTGTGGAAAAGTTTTCCTGATTTGTTTTCCCTTTAAGCAAGAAACGCAAGCTTCTGTGTTCCGACTTGTTGAAGGTAATCCTCTGACCAGCTCCTTCTTGGCCATCTTTATCATTTTTTCTTGGTTAATATGACCTAAACGAGTGTGCTATAAGTCACCTTTTCTGCATGTTTCTACTTGTAAACATAAGACATGATCAACTTCCAAGGTCACTTTGTATAAGCGATTCTTTGCTCTTGTCGTCTTCACCATTAGCTGTCCTCCTCGATCATATAAGCTCAGCGTATTGTCTCTCATACACACCTCACATCCAACCTCAGTAGCTTGTCCCAAACTAACAATATTACTACGAAGTGCATGTATGTAGTAAACATCTTTTAATGTCTTCCTCTCTCCACTTTTAACAATGAACCTAATTGATCCTTTGCCCATTATATCAATTCTTGAATCATCTCCGAAGTGTACCTTTCCAGTGATTGTGTCATCAAGCTAGTAGAAAAACATACGATTACCACTCATGTGGTTACTAGCACCATTGTCAAGATACCACACGTTTATAGTGTCTGATTCAGCCTCAAATCTCTTGGGATTCACTTTTCTTTCATTCAAGTAAACCACCTCATGCATCATGAGAGCATCAGCTTCTTGTGTATCATCATTCTTCTTCTCAAATAATAATGACCAAGTTTATCACACTTGAAGCACGTAATATGAGACGTATCTACCAGCCTTCCTTGCTTGTATATATGCTTCTGTTTGTTGTTGGAATGTTCCACGGCCTCGGCCTCGTCCCCTCCAATTTGGTCGACCACCACGTCCTCGCCCTCGGTAACTCTCAGAGTTTGAATCTGCAGTGGTGTACATTAATTTTCCGGTTTCATCATTGGATTCTTCTTCTTCTTCAGCAATTCTTTCTTCGTATGCTTTTAATCTTCCGACAATATCCTCAAAGCTCGTTGTTTTAAGGTCAAGCATCTGCTCCAGAGATGCAACCATGTGAATAAAATTCTTTCTTGGTAGACTTTTCAAGAATTTTTTTACAAGTTTTGGTTCTTCGATCATCTCTCCTAGAGAAACAGATTTTGAAGCAATTTCGGATATCTTGCCGGCAAAGGTATCAATGGTATCTCCATCCTTCATCTTGAGTCTATCGAATTCTGCCATTAGAGTTTGTAATCTTATCTCTTTTACTCTTTCAAATCCAACGTGTCTTGCTTTTATTGCATCCCATATTGCCTTTGTTGTATCTAGATCGCCTACTTGCAAGATTAAAGCTTCTGGTACGTATTGGAATAGAAGTGCAACAGCAAGATTATTCCTTTTCACATCTTCTGTTACATGGTCTATTATTCTCATACATCATTGACTTTAAGTGCTATCTTCATTCTCATAGACCAGACTGTGTAGTTTGAGGAAGTTAACATCGGGTATTTGATGGAGGTCTGACCAACGCCTTTGTGGATCACGATTTCATTCTTCTCGTCGCTCATGGTTGTATGTAGGGTTCAAGAATTCTGTGTTTGCTCTGATACCAAATATGGAATGACAATATCAATAAGAAGTCCTTCTCTTATTAATCACTCAAAAGGTATTCAATCACAAATCACAAATCGATATATTATGCAACACAATATGCATCTCCATATATATGATTAGATAAATCCTAATCGTAATCGTATCATAATAAAATCGTGTTTCCTAAACTTATAGATAATCATAACTTAAATAAGAAAAGAAAAACTTGCAACTCAATCTTATCCAACATATACAACCTGAAAAGAAAGCTACCGGTAAAACGCATATGAGAATTTAATAATCACGTTCGTTTGGAACAATCATTTCTAAGGGGAAAGTAACTCGTCAATAATCAAGGGGGATGTGCCAATATGCAATTGACGTGAATTAAAAAGTCGTCGTAGAAATCTATACGTAGCCACCTTTTAGGCCGTGTGAACATAAAAATCTCGATAAATAATAATTCCGGGTTACCTACGAATTCGAAGTGTACCGTGTGATATGAAAAATACATTAATATTGAAGTTAAAAATATACACATTAATATTTTGGTAAAGTAAATGGATCAAGCAAAGACTTCAAATATGAACGTCGACGACCAAGAAACACATAATTCAAAATAACACATACATTAGATATACAAAAATACATACGTATCCAAAACTATTATCTCTAATCCCAATCGCATAGTAATCAAAATTAGACAATAAACAAATAATGTACAAAAGACTTAGACCAAAGAAAAAAAAAAGAAACTCAAATGGTGCGAAACAAAAGAGCGAATAAACACAACGAATAAAGATACAAAAGTTGACCAGATCGCAGTCGTTTCACATCAACTCTAAGGCTACCTTTACCTTACTATATATATGAAGCACAAAGACATTAGTTAGAACTTAAGATATAGAACACAATCCAATTTCAATTCTCAATCTTGTCTCCTTTTAAACCCCATATTCTCTCCTCTCCTGTCCTTTCCTTTCTATTGTCACTAAAAGAGAAGCCTTTGTTCTGAGAATCTTGAAAATGGATTCTTTGATCAAGCTCTTCTTCTGCCTCTCTGTATATCTCCTCATTGGTAATTTTCATTCATCATATAGCTCATCACAACATATCTTTGAAACCCATATGATCTAAATATTAATTTATTTTTTATTTTTTATATACAAATTATGCAGGAGAAATAAGTAGAGTTGAGGGCTCGGATAAAAATCAGCGCATGTACGGATTCAGACCAACGAAGCTGTTTGTGTTCGGTGATTCGTATGCTGATACAGGGAACATTAAGAAGTCTCTCTCTAGTTCTTGGAAGTTTCCTTACGGTATCACTTTCCCCGGTAAACCCGCTGGCCGTTTTTCCGACGGCCGCGTATCCACCGATTTTTTAGGTAACTCGTCCTCTTCACAACCTTAGACTAAACTAGCAATATTTTGTTTGTATTATCTCAAACTTCTCTAACTTATCTATAATCGATTTTACTGACCAAACCAAGTAAAGTCTCTTGAATCACGTAACTGACTTTAGTTTTTACAAGTTAATATTTAATATGGTACAACTAATACCCGATTCTGTATAAGATTATGTGGAAATTGTGTTACGTGATTGCTTAATGTTAGGTACCTTAACAAATCAATGTTTTACCCCCATTTAAAACTAACGACCACATGTGTTAACAATAGAGGTAACTATAATGTGTGTGTAAATGATGACGCGTATTAAATAAGAATGGCTGGTGTCAAATCCAGTGCGCCACTCACTTAGCTTTTTCTTTTTGCCATCTTCTTCTTGTACTTTGCTTTTTTAAAGTGATTTCTTTTTATTTATCTTTAAAACTATTTTATTTAACTTGAAAAAAAAACTATTTTCCTTTCCCTTGCTATAACCTATAAACTTTTTCATGTAACAAAATCTCTCTATATATAAGTTATTGGCTATTGCACTATTTCACTTTGGAAAGTTTTCCTATTCAGAATCATATTTTCCAACAATATACAGTGAAACCTCTATAAATTAATAATGTTGGGACTACACCAAAATTTTATTTTTGTATTAATTTAAAGAGATATTAATTTATAGATATATTAATTAAACCAAAAACTCAATTTGGGACTATAAAATTATATTAATTTATAGAGATGTTGGTTCTACTGTATATGTGTTATGTTTGATAAACAGCTTGTGAAGTAAATTAGAGACCCGGTTACAGAAAAAAAGAAAGGAAATTAGAGACCTCGTATTAGCTTCTTTTTCTTGTGTTAGTTATGATACATCTAACGAAATTTTATAAAAAAATTCTCGAAATATTGTATAGGTGGTAAGGGAAATTAGAAAATTATATATTGGCGAGTGTCAGTGTTGCGTCAAACCTGTACTACTCTATAGTGTCTATGACCAATGTTCTTTTCCTGACAAGTGACACTCTTTTTTCTTAACACGACGAGTGACACTTAATACATCATGATTCATAGATAAAAAGGATTTTTTTTCTTTTTGTATTTGTAACCTCCAAAACTGATAAATATTTTATGCGAATTGGCATCTTAGAATTTTTTTCATTCTTATTTTTATTCTCATTTGAACCCACAATTAATGTAAGTTCAGTTCTTAACACATTATATACTAAGATTACATGCTGTTTTTTTTGTGTGTGGCTAAATTGTTATTCTCATTTGAACCACAATGTAACTTGAGTTCTTAACACAATATATACTAAGATCACGTTGGCATGTATGATATTAATATATATGGAGGTCGCATATAACATATCAAAAATAAAATAGTTTAGTTATTTCTTTTGCCTTCATAGTATTCGGTGCTTATCTGTTATCTTTTCTTTATGTATCTTTTTCTAAAGGTTAACATTTTCTTTTTGAATGTTTCTGTTTAATTATCTCATCGTAGCTACTAGTAGGGTTGGGCATTTTATTCGTTAAATTTGATTCGATTCATTATTCGTCTCGATTCGATCCGAAAATTCCGGATATCCGTAAATTTTCGAATCGAAGCAAATACTAAAAATCAATATTCGTAAAAATCGAAGCAAATCACAAATATTAAATTTTGGGAAGCGGATATCCGATCCGATCCGGAAATATATATATATATGTATATTTTGATTATATTTAAATTTTTAAATGTATAAAACTATTATTATAGCTTATGATTTGACTAATTACATTCACATTATTACTTATATAAAATTATTAGATAAAAAGAAGAGAAAAATTATGAAAATTATAAAAAAAGTCTTAAGTTTTGTGTTATTATAGTTGTTAACTTAAACATAAAAAATTATAAAATATGTAAATTTACTACTTCTTTATTTTTTATTTTATCTATCATGTAAAAAAAATTTACAAAAATAAATTTATATAAGATTATTTGTAACGGATGAGATATTCGTAAGTATTCGTAAATATCCGCAAATATCTGTTTATTTTCCGGATATCCGTTTTTCCGGATATCCGTATTTTTCCGAAGCAAAGCAAATACCAAAATTAGATATCCGTAACATACGAAGCAAATCACAAATACCTTCGAAAACCCGGATATTCGATCCGTGCCCACCCCTAGCTACTAGTGCTTAACATCAACAAAGCGACACTTCATGCTTCCTTTCCTTTTACCCTTTATGATTATTATATGAAAAGACTATAAAGCTAAACACCAACATATGCGCTGTCACAGTCCATACATCATGGTTAAATATTCTAAAAGTTAAAGTCTGTATCAGTAGTCTTTCTATATAGATTTCTTAGAACTGATGAATGTCTTATGATTCCTAGTTGATGTAAAAAATGTTTTTATATACTAAAAATATGGTTTGAAGTGTCTCAAATTGCAAACTTCAACCAAAAGTATAAACTATGAGTCTACAACGGACAGATTTTTGCTTAATTGATTCTTGTTAATATATAATCGAGTCCGAGAATTTCAATGGAATATAGCCATCATCATTAATATACGTTATAAATCCCTCTTTGAAGCATGCGTATCATCATGAATTGTTCAATTTAAATTCAAGCTATTCAGATGCTAACTCTTTCTAAAATTCACAAAATAATATTTTATATTTATAGCAAAATTCGTGGGGATAAAATCACCAATCCCATACTTCTGGAAAGATTACGCGGGAAAGAAACGGTTACAATACGGAATGAATTTTGCGTACGGAGGAACAGGAGTCTTCAACACTCAAGTTCCGTTGCCAAACATGACCACTCAGATCGATTTCTTCCAGAACATTCTCACAGCCGGAGACATCTACTCCTCCTCCGACTTTACTTCCTCCGTCGCTCTCGTCAGCGTCGCCGGCAACGACTACTCCACTTTCATCGCCCAAAACCGCCCTGCCTCTGTAAGAAAAACACTACATTTCCTACCTATCTTACTTATCATTATTAATCTCTTTTTTTTCAAAAAAAAAAAAAAATCATTATTAATCTTTGTCAGGACCTGTTCTAGCCACAACCGGAAGAATCTTTTCGATTTTGCCTCCAAATTTTTAAGAGCATTATATATAGATTCTATAGTTTCCAATCATAAAATTTACTTATTTAATTAAGATTAATCTAGAATATTTATATGGCCTTTAAATATATCCGATATGGTCTTTTGTTCCAACTTAGTTAATATGTAATGATATGAAAGGTATTCGCTCTGTTTGAGAAAGATAAATATATATTTTTAAAAACTTTTTTCAAAAAATTACACGTTTATCTTTTCTAGTAATTTTTTAGTAATAATAATAAATTACAAACTTATAAAAAATCAAATTATATTATTAAAATAATGTAAGTCTAAAAACACATAAACCTTTTGAAATAGAGAGTATTAGATTTTGTTTCAACTGAGTTTATTCATTTCTTATCTTCATTGCATTTCACAGGACTTTCCGGCATTCATAAAGCAAGTGGTGGATCAAACAGAAGTGAATCTGAGGCGGATCCATGCCTTGGGAGTGAAAAAAATAGCAATACCGTCCCTTCAGCCGCTCGGTTGCATCCCTGGAATTACCGTTGCCTCCTCGTTCCAGCGTTGCAACGAGTCACAAAACGATTTAGTGAAACTTCACAATAACTTACTCCAACAAGTCGTGACAAAGCTCAATAACGAAACTAGACAGTCTACTTTCATCATCATTGATCTCTACAACGCTTTCTTGACCGTGTTCAAGAACAAAGGAGCTAGCCCAGGTAAACCAATTAATTTTGATACTTGAAAAACATTTTTTTTTAAACTAGGCTGATTGATTGGTTTTATGGGAAATGCAGGGAGTACAACGTTTGAGAGTCCGTTGAAGCCGTGCTGCGTAGGCGTGAGCAGTGAGTATTTCTGTGGAAGTGTGGATGAAAAGGGAGTGAAGAAGTATGTGATATGTGATAACCCTAAATCTGCTTTCTTTTGGGATGGAAGTCACCCAACAGAAGAAGGATGGAGATCCGTTTACTCGGTTTTACGTGAAAGTCTTACCGCGTCTTTTATTAAAGCGTGAGGGGCAAGAAACACATATTTTAGGGTTCTTCTTTTAAAGCTAAATGTTTGTTCTTTTTTTTTTTCTGATTTTTATTTAGTTTCTCTTCATTCATTTGTGTTTCTGTGTTGAATGTTAAAAGGTTGTGTGACTAATAAAACCCCCCTAAACTTGTTCATTTTTATTATGGATTAGTATCCTATTTAGTTTCGATCAAGTGAAGAAAAAAAAACTGAACGGTAAGAAACTAAAAAACCGGAAGTTAGGGTTGAACAAGATCCTAATAACAAGCCAAATAACTCAGTCTTATACTAAGACTTAGCCAAAATATACAGTTTTAAAAAGGATAAGTGGCTATTAAGTACTGTCATCTTTGTTTTATTAGCACTAGAGTGTAGATTTTCTTCTCAAACCAAAACAAATCTCAGTTTTACTAATCTCAAATATCATAAAGATGGTTCAGAATATGAGTTTATGGTTGTTTATACTCTGTTTTTACCTCGTTAACACCGGGTTTAAAGCAGAAACTCAAGATAAATTCGACAAGAGAGAGGTAATTATGTACGAGTGAAGAGAGTGATTTTTGTGTGTTGGTATGATGAGACGATCTAAATCACTCATCCTTCTCGTTCTGTTTTATAGCCCTACATTGTGTACATGGGAGATGCAGCTGAGAAGTATCATGCTGAAGCAGCTGAAAGCCATCATAATCTTCTATCAAAAGTCATCGGAGAGTGAGAGTCACAGTTTTTACTCATAGAATCTAGATTGATTTATCGAAAACTTTTATATTTTTGTTGGGTTATTGCAGTGAGAGCAAAGCAAGAGAAGTAAGAATGTATAGTTATGGGAAGAACATTGATGGATTTGTTGCAAGACTTCTTCCTGATGAAGTAGAGAAGCTATCACGTACGTAACAAAATGTCAAAGAAAAATTTCAAGCTTTTCTCCACGTGGTTAGCTAATTCTTTTCTGATTTGTTTCTGTGCAGGCGAAGGAGGAGTTGTATCGGTGTTCAAGAACACTCAAAGGCAGCTTCACACGACAAGATCATGGGATTTTCTTGGATTTGTTGAGTCTAAATACAAAAGAAGTGAAGCGCTTGAAAGTAATATCATTGTGGGAGTTCTTGACACAGGTAAATAAACTTAGGTTACTAATCTGAAAACATAAAAACCTGATTTATATATAACACCTTTTGTTTTTGTTTTTGGTAAAAAGGAATCTATATAGATTCACCAAGCTTTGATGACAAAGGCTTTGGCCCTCCTCCAGCTAAGTGGAAAGGAAAATGTGTAACTGGAAACAACTTGACTCGTTGCAATAAGTACAAAATGCTCTGTTTCCATCATTTTCTTACAATTTGGTATGTTATTCTACTTAATTTTGTTTGATTTTAATGTTTAACACAAAACAGCAAAGTGATAGGGGCAAAGTACTATCACCTGAAACGACCGAGTTATGACGATACGGCTGCGGACTACGATGGTCATGGGACCCACACATCTTCCACAATCGCTGGTGTTTCGGTCTCTAACGCCAACTTATTCGGTATTGCAAACGGGACAGCACGAGGTGGTGTTCCATCTGCTAGAATAGCCACTTATAAGGTTTGTTTTTGCTTACTATGTTTTTTCTTGGAGCAGAAGCAATCTCTGACAGATTTGTAAACTCTCTGTTTAGGTCTGCTGGGAGGAAGGATGTTCGGATATGGACATGTTGGCGGCATTCGACGAGGCGATCTCTGATGGAGTCGATGTAATATCGATCTCCATCGGAGGAGCCTCGCTTCCGTTTTTCGAAGATCCCATTGCTATTGGAGCGTTTCACGCTATGAAAAGAGGGATTCTCACAACGTGTTCCGCAGGTAACAACGGTCCCGGTCTGTTTACGGTTTCTAACCTAGCGCCGTGGGTGATGACCGTCGCGGCTAACTCGGTTGACCGGAAGTTTGAAACTGTTGTCAAACTCGGCAATGGATATACCGCAACTGTAAGTATGCTTTATTTCAAGAACTGCAAGAACCATCTATCTTGCTTGTATAGCACGTAAACTAAGAGTTCAAGATCTTTTTTACTTTTGCAGGGAATTTCCGTAAACGGGTTCAATCCAACGAAGAAGATGTATCCTTTAACGAGCGGTTGGCTTGCGTCTAACGTAACTGAAGGAGACTATGGAGAACCAAGGTAATTCACAGAAACAGAGATCTTTCTCAACTGTTTCAGAGTCTTGTATCTTTTTTGTTAAAGAGGGGTGTGAATTTAATGCAGTGCTTGTGAAGTTGGGACAATGGGGGAAGATAAAGTGATGGGGAAGATAGTTTACTGTGAAGTAGGGCGTGAAGAAGCAGGTGGAAGCAGTGAAGGTCAAGACCATATTATTAGATCTTTAAAAGGAGCTGGCGTGATCGTCCAACTTCTTGAACCGACTGATATGGCTACTTCAACTCTCATTCCTGCCTCTTATGTCTTCTTCGAAGACGGTACAAAGATCTACGAGTACATCAACTCCACCAAGTAAATCAATCTCTATCTCTTTGTCTCTCTTCTTACTTATGTGGTGCTTGTTCCTCACGCATCACCCTTAACAGAAATCCTCAAGCGGTTATTTACAAGACACGAACAAAAAAAATGGTAGCCCCTTCGATTGCTTCCTTTTCAGCAAGAGGGCCTCAAAAAATCAGCCCAAACATTCTCAAGGTTTCTCCTCTATCTATTTGTCTATCTTTCTATCTATTTGCGTTCAAATGATTTAGTTTGAGCTCGTTTTTCCGTGACAGCCTGACATTTCAGCGCCAGGACTAAACATTCTGGCTGCATACTCAAAGCTAGCAACGGTAACAGTTTATGCAGACGACAAAAGACACACACTATTCTCCATATTGTCAGGAACGTCAATGGCATGTCCTCATGCAGCAGCTGCTGCAGCTTATGTCAAATCATTCCATCCTGATTGGTCTCCAGCCGCTATCAAATCTGCCCTAATGACAACAGGTAATTATCACATAAACCCTAAAACAAAAAAAAATTCAAAAATTAATGGACAGTTTAAGTCTTTACACTCCATTACAGCTACTCCAATGAGAATCAAAGGCTTTGAAGCGGAGCTAAGTTACGGATCGGGTCAAATAAACCCGAGAAGAGCGATACACCCAGGTCTAATCTACGACATTACTGAGAGTTCTTACTTAAGTTTTCTATGTAAGGAAGGATATAATAGCACAAGCATCGGACTCTTACTTGGTGGTAGCAACGAGACTAAGAAGGAATACAGATGCGTGGATCACAAGCTAGGGTTAGGATCTGACGGGTTGAATTATCCGTCGATGCATAAGCAGGTGGGTTCCATGGGAACGAATGTGTCAGAGACTTTTTACAGGACGGTGAGGAATGTGGGTTACGGACCGTCGACTTATGTGGCTAGGGTTTGGGCACCGAAGGGAGTGAGAGTTGAAGTGGAGCCTAGGGCTATGAGTTTTGTTAAGCCTGGAGAGGAGAAAAACTTTAAGGTTGTGATTCATGGAGTTATGGAAGAGACTATGAGAGGAGTTTTGTCGGCTTCAGTGGAATGGGATGATTCAAGAGGGCATCTTGTGAGGACTCCCATTTTGTTGTTTCAAGCGGGAAAACTGTAGAGAGGGAGATCTTTTTAATCACCGTTTGTTTTTAATTTTTAGTGCTTGAGTTTTTTTTTAATCGTATTAGTGTTGTTGAGCCAATGAAATTTGAACCAAATAGGAAAAAAATTTAGTGATAAATCTTATTATATATATGTGTGTGTGTGAGAGTAGGCCCATATTATTAAACTCAGAAAAACAAAAACTCAACCTCAAATCTAAAGATTCACTAAATATCAATATATTAGTTCTGCATTTACGTATAATAAGAACTTCAGTTTTCATAATGGGGTAGCTTCTTCTACAAGTAATGAAAACTAATCTGCGTATATGTAAAAGTTTTGCTTGGTGAGAGTATTAAGAAATTGTTTCAAACATATGAAAAGCAAATCCACTGTCGTTAGCTAGTTTGTCATGATATGTTCGATAGCAAATCCACTAACTGTATGATATGTTGCTTTTGTTTGTCATTAACTCCTAAGAAATAATTACTTCTTCACTCCTTGTTACCTCTAAGGAAAGCCTTGTTGGGAAAATAACATGAAAGCTAAGATCACAACCAGCAGACGGATTGCATAACCATACTTTTTGTTCTGTTTTAAATTATAATCAGAAGGTAAGTAACCTTTTAATCTTGTATACGAATGTGCAAACGAGCAGCTGATATTCTCAACAAGATTACAAGCTCATTATTATTTCATATGACCAGTAAACATGACGTAAAACACGAGCTAACTTTATAATAGATCGCAAAATGAATGTTGAGATGTGTATATGTGTTGAGATGAGAATATGTTCACAGCATCAATGATTATATCGTGTTTCCAAGTGGACTGGGGATATCATATATTCAAGCGGTTGGGTTGAGGAACCGCTGATTTGATCAATGGTCTTAGCAAATGATCATTATTGTTGCAAATGATGGACGCTTCTGTAAGAAGTGAATCAAGAACCACTTTTTATATTAAAAAAAAAAAGAAAAGAAACACAACAAACTGAATAGTACTTTGAATAATTTTCAAAATTTGTGTCTAAAAAACATGTAATATACCTTGTGAAAATGGAACTGAATAATGGAAACTACTTCCTAATAGTTAGAAGATCTTATTTGATCCAAACAACTTTATTCAAGTGACCCCTAAGACTCGGAAACCACCCCGACTTATTCTTCCTATTTCATTAGACTACAGCCTCCACGGCTCAGTGGTAAACAAACATAATGCATACTACGTAAACTTAGATGTTCAAGGGAGGTAACAAAAAAGTCTCAAAAAGAGAGAAGAAAATTTATGACGGACTTAGTGCAATAACCCTTAGATTATGGCTGCAACTTGACTGAGGATTCAAATTCCGTGGGATCTAAAGCCGTTTATTTTCCATCCTTCAGAGCTAGCACGCGCAAAAGCTCATCTATCAAAAACAAGTGCGATTGTTAGAAAAAACATATTAAAAAGATACTGAAATATAATAACATAATAATTTTTTTTTTATAACATAATAGTTACAAAGTGGTTTACCTTGCCATAGTGATAAATACGTAGATTTGTTTTTCATACCACTAGGTAAAGTTCTTACAATCCTGAATCCAAAAAGGAGTTGAAACAAGAAGAGAAACAAAGATGATTGCAAATGTCTTTTCAAGCTTTCAGATGCATCAAAAGGACTTGAAAGGAGAAGAGGAGGTTGATTCAATCAGTGGAAGGAGATGATGAGGTTTATGATCTTCAAATTGATGCGAGAAGAAGCAGAACAGTTGCGCTTGTTAGAGAAGTTTTGGAGAAGATTATCTCTGAAATCCCGGACAACTCGTAGGATGATCAATCTATGGACAATTTAATAACTAAGGATCAAGAACTATTCGAAAGAAACTCTCAAGTCAGTGAAGAGCCTAGCACCTTCAAACCAAAGTCTAATGAGAAAAGAGTGAAATGATGGAACAATGTGAATAAGGAAGCTGGAGGGAAGAGAACTCTTAGAGGAATGGATGCTTGATTATGCTTACATAAATAAATAAATAAAAACTAAACTTCAAAAAGATTTCACTAAAAATTAATATGGTTTTTATAGTCAGGTAGCTTCCGCCACAAGTAATGAAAACTAATCTGCATATTATATGTAAAAAAGGTTTTGCTTGGTGAGAGTTAGAGCACACACATTGGTGTACCTCCAATGTGAATCCTTAACCATTTTAAACTAATTTTTTTTTCAATAGTTAAGGACTCTAATCCAATTTGTATGTCCATTGGTGTTCTCCATCTCGAAATTCTTAAGTATAAAATAATTTAATTTTTGAAAATATAAAAATAAAATTTTATTTATGGAATGATTAAATATGAAAATACAACAATGATTAAATATGAAAATACAACAATGTCTAATCTTCATCACCAAAATTGATACGAAAATTTCCCCAAATCGATTGAGTACCAAATCCGAACCCTAATCGTTTAGAAACACGAACTAGAAACAAAAGAATCCCCAAATCAATTAAAACTAAACTCGTTTTCGAACCCTAAATTGATACGAAAATTTCTCCAAATCGATTGAGCACCAAATTTGAACCCTAAACAACATAATCGTAAGGTAAATCCATTAATCCACTAAAGAACAATCGATTTACCTTGTTTATCGGAGCAAATCAAACGAGAATACGCGGATCCCTTTCTCGTTGTCGCCTCTGATTTTTTTTTCCTTCTCTGCTTTCGAAATGAGACACGCTTTTGGTTTACACACCAAACCCTCTTCCCAAACCAAGCCACGTCACGAAGGACCAACAAAAAATCCTTACCGAAGAATCAAATCCTTCTCGGTTAGGAGTTTTTAGTTAATATTTTTCCCAAAATTATATATGATGATGCGCTAATGATTGTTTAAAACCACCGATGTGGCTGGTCTTATAAAATTGTTTCAAACCAGATGAAAAGCAAATCCACTATCGTTTGCTATTTAGTGTTCGATAGTATAAATATATATTTATAGTTCAAGAAAATGAATTGCTCTCTAAGGCCCACAAGGTCCAATAGTATGCTTTATATTGTTTTCCTACTTTGATATCCAAAAAGCCTCCAACTAACATAAGCTCAAACTAGTTTATCAAGAAAACAAACACAGTTAAGTTGTCTTGAGTAAATGATATTTTTACATAATACTAGGGCATTTTCCGGGCTACGACCAGATTAAATTTTTATAAAATTATTAAAATACTCATGAATTTATGGATCGAAAATATAATTATATGTCTATCAAAAATAAAACTTGTAAAAACATAATATAAAACTTGCTTAATGGTAAGTTCGAAACAATTTAGTTTACGCATGCATTTGTTTGTCATCTAAAACATAGAGTTGCTAAAAGATCTAACTAACTTCATAGCCGAAAATGAGTGCAAGATTTATATATTAAGTTTTCACTAATTATCAATACATAATTTTCTTCCCATCACTTGTAAAGAAATAAATCGTAAAAAAATGTTGAAAAATATGTCTACGATAATTCTTGGATTTTATACATCTTTTGAATTCCAAAAAAAAAAATTGTTATGATTTGGAAGATACATACACTGATACTAATTAGTTTGCTAAATTTACTAAATGTGTCCTTTTACATTTAGAGAAGTTATTTCATTTTTGACACTTTTAAAAAATTATATGGATAAGAACAATATTAAATTTAGTAAATAATTTTTATTTTTTATTTAAATAAACTATAATAATATAAGTTGGATAAATAACAATGAAACAAAGCTCTTTCATGTATCAACAGAACTGTCTTCCCTCGGGAAAGACATGGACATGTTTTATATTCAAACACATGGTGTAAATTATACAATAAGTTAATTTTTTTAATACTTTACCACACCATTCGTTGCTCTTAATGAAATCAATTCTGAGAATATGATTGGACGATTGAAGACCAGCTTCTCTTAGAGCTTTTGATACCTTTTTAAAACATTATCAAGTTAGACTTTTGAAGAACATAGAAATAGCACAGAAGTGGTGGTGGTTAAAAGTCAAGTCAAGTCAAGGATGGAAACTGAGCTATAAAAAGACAAAGAATCCTGGTCAAGGCAGGAGAAGTGGTCAGGTATTAGAGCATACTTCTTCTTTGCATTGTTGATCTTGTCTAAAAACTGAGATAGAAGGATCCAACGGTGATGGTTAATCAGATGCAGACGACATTGTTGATGAGAGCATACTTCTTCTTGGCGTAGACATCTCTTCTTCTTCTTCTTCCAATCTTGAAATATGGCAAATGTTACCTACAATCCTAACATTATTGGCCTCCTATCAATCATAATCATAACACATCTTAGCTACAGAGAGAGCTAGCTACTGGATATCACTGGTCCCACGTGGTTTCAGCTTATTAAGGATGAATCAATCGTTTAAGATTATGGTTGGTGAAGAAATCTATTGTAGAGCCAACTACATAAGCATGGAATCCGGTGCTAATCAACAGTGATGAACTTTTAAATTCAATTTATGATATGATACCTCTCTCAACGTTTCTAGATATTTAGCGAAAAGCTCATTGTACATTATTTGAAGATCAGACTTCTCAGCTTGTAGTCTTTCATAATCAGACGCTAAGGACCTTCTAGCTTTTGCTGGATGAATCTGAAAGCAAAACCAAAGAAGGATTATATAGTTATGGATCATAAAAAAACTTTTCAAAGCACTAAAATCTCCAATAATCAAAAATAAAGTATCATCTAGTAGAAAAATGGTAAGTGTCTAGGAACTTGTACTGGAGAGCAATGCAAAACAAATACTCTTAAGACGTGGATATGCTTATAAAGTTGCGTTGAAAGGTATATACAGATGCAAACCTTAAGCAGAACAGGATGGAGCTCCAATGGCCACATAGACATCTCTTATCGTAATACTGCTCTTTGCTGTCCATTTAGGACCAGAAGGGAGTCTCGATTGATTATTTCCGTACACGGTGGGATCTCCTCGAGCGATCTGTGAGCTGATCCACTTACTGTGTGGATGTGTTGAAGCACTAAAGAAACCTTCTTCCGTGAGCTAAGAGTGAGTTCCAAATATAGGTGAAAGCCATCCTTACAAAGTTTCAATAAAATAAAAAAAATTTGACAAAAATCCACCAGAATGTATACTTAGTCCATGTCTTATGGTTAGTTCTTAGACTTTACCTTTTCTAGTCCTTGACGTGTATGAACATCCAAAGGAAAGAGCTGCAACTTCATTTTTCCAGAAGGTCGTTGAACTGAATGGAGGTCAAGGACATGTATTTGTTGAGCTCCTCCGGCTTTGGTATTTGCACAACTTTGAACTTGAAAGGAAGGAGAATCAGAAGGTGACTTCTTATTCTCTCTTTTACTATTATGCTTTCCTGCCAACAAATCCTTGATAAGAACATTAAAAACAATACAAGTCATTGATAATAAGAATAATTTGAAATTACCAGAGTCATGGAATTTTTAGTAGTTGTTTTCATGCACTTATTGCCTCTGGTGAAGTTTCCTCCGTCTTTGATCTCCTTTGAGGACTCAGTTGAAGTCTCAGTTTTCTTTCTAGCTATTCTGCAAAAAAACAATCAAAACTCAAGAGTCAAAGCCTCTCCATTCACTGTGCTATTCCACATAGATTCATAAGGAAAGCTCCGACTATACAAATTCTTTCACAAACGAACTAACTACAATCAAATCAATTCAGAACTGCTAAGCAACACACAATTATAAATACAATCAAATCGTCCCGTTCATAATTTTTTTTTGATATTTAGCAAAAAAAAAAACACATTGTACATTATTTGAAGATTAGATTTCTCAGTTTGAAGTTTTTTGTAATCAGACACTAAGGACCTTCTAGCTTTTGCTGGATGAATCTGAAAGCAAAACCAAAGAAGGATTATATAGTAATGGATCATAAAAAAATCTCTCAAAGCACTAAAATCTCTAATAAGCAAAAATAAAGGATCATCTAGTAGAAAAAAGAGTAAGTGTCTAGGAACAATACCTTTGGTAAGAGTCTCAAGAACTCCACTGGACTCTAAATACTTCCTGAAAGCTTCTTTCTTGGCTTCTTTCTCCTGATTTATGTAGAAAAAAATATGAATATATCAAAAACTAAAAGAAACAGAGCTTTATGATCAACTCATTCTCTTCTTCGATCTCTTTTGCAACGTGCTTACCGGTTATTTCCGATGATGTCAGGTTATCCTCCGAGGATCGAAGGTTATGGTTGTAGTGGTGGAAATCAACAGACACCTCCTCAGCCACCTTACTCTTCCGGCAGAAACAATCCGCCGTAGGGTTAATTAACTTTCTTTCCTTAGACTGTGAATTGATTGATTTTAGATTGGAATAGTGAAACGGAAACGAAAAAGAGGGAGAGGAAAGAATTCACGATTCCTGGACACAAAATTATGGTTAATGAAAAAGGGGGTGAGGAAAGGTGACAACGTTTAGGATGAATTGGGCTTGCTGGGCTACGCAGGAAATCAACAAAAAATACCCATCAAACAAAAAAAGTCCAAAACACATAACACTTAATGATATGGCGAAACGAAATGTTTTCATTGACCGAATATAAGTGATGACGTGGATAGGCTGAATGTTGAGGATATTTCCCTTTTAGTATTGTATTAGGTGTTTTGTCCGCACTTGCAGGCATAATTCTCTTATAAATATTTATTAGTTTATGTTTCATTAATTTAAAAATTAGCATAGTAAGTTATTATTTATGTTTTCAAAATGTAAAAATCAAACATAAAATATTTAAAAGAATATATTTCTATAACTATTTTTCTTGAATAATATTTAATTATAATATTTATATCTTAATTTACAATTTTATATTAGAAAAGCATATTTTCAAGATAACAATATAATACATAATTTATTTATTTTCTGAAAATATAATATGATAATTTTTTAACTATATAATAATTATATAAGATTATAGAAATTATGACATATAGTTAAAATTACCTAAAATCATTGAGAACTTAATGAATCAGAAAATTCACTTCTTAAATAATTTTTCTTGAGTGATGATATATTTAATTAATAATAGATAATTTTCTATTTTGCTTTTAAATTATATAATATAAAAATATATTTTGAGGATAACAACATAATACATAAGAATTACCATATTCTCTAAAAGTATAATATTATTAGTGTAAATTTATTTCAATTATAGAATAACTACAACTTTTTATATCTTAATTTTAAATTTCTAATAGAAAAATATATTTTCAAGACATCAACTTAATACATAAGAAGTATTTTATTTTCTAAGAATCTGATACTATTAATATAATTTTTTAAAAATATACAATAAATTATATATAAAATTATATAAATTGATAAATTAGCAAAATTACCTAAAATCATGGAAAATATGACAAATCAGCAAACATCAAATTCACTTCTTAAATAATATTGTAGATTTTTTACATGTTAATTTTAAAATTTATAATAGAAAAATATTTTTCAAAGATAACAGCATAATACATAAGAATTAACTTATTTTCTAAAATATCATATTATTAAGATAAATTATTTTTAATTATATAATCAATAATAAACAAAATTTTAGAAATTCTGATCAATGATCAAAATTACCTAGGATTATAGAGACAAATAAACAAATCACTTTTCAAATAATTGTTTTGATGATTTATATTTAATTATTAATAAAATAATTTTTATATCTTAATTTTAAGTTTTATAATAGCAAAATATATTTTCAACATAACAACATAATCCATAATGATTATCTTATTTTAGAAAAATATTAAATTATTAATATAAATTCGTTTTCGATAAATATAATAGTGTTTATATCTTAATTTAAAATTTAAGTTTCATATATAAAAATATATTTCAAGATAACAACATAATTCACAAGAATTATCTTATTTACTAAAAATTATGATATATTAATATAAATTCGATTTTATTAAATAATAAATTTTATATGAAATTATTTAAATAAGATAAATAAAAAAATTTACCTAAAATCAAAGAGAAGTTGAAAACTAAGCAAATTTACTTCTTATATAATAGTATAGATAGATATAACTTCAGATCTATATCCAAAGTAATTGGTGTGGTCCATTACTGTTAAATTTAATACTCCAACTTTGAATCATAAATGTCAAGCAGGTGGGTCTTCGACCAACCGCATTATTAACTTGATTAACCGAAAATTATTATATACTACAAATAATAACAAATCAGGATTAAATATTAGGAATTTTATTTATTTTTCTTAAGAAAAAAATAATGCAAATGTTTATGTTCATAGTTCTTTTAAAAGTAATGAAATAGTTTTTTTTTTGCCTTCCAGGCATAGAGAGAAAGACGTCTTTTAAACTCTTCCTAAATTTTTATATACTTAATAAATTAGTCAAAAGGTGCCTTTAATCAATTATAGTTCTCATGTTAACACACCGGCCACTACTTAATCTTTCTGAAAAAGACATTTCCACTATTATTTTCCTCTTTCGTCTTTGACACATCTGTTAATGTTAACCTTTTCCTTAATAAAAATAGAAAGAATCGAGAGTTCAGTCCAAGTATCGACATCTAGGTCAAAAGTATCATTTCATCAAAGTGTATTCCAATGATAATCTTCTTAATCTAGTAATTATAACAGCTTTACTTTGGTAAGCAACTGAAATTTGCGGTAGATGTTAGACTTCTTTTAAGTATAGTTTCGTCTAATTAGTTAGTTCCATAATCTACAGGGCAGGAACTAAATCAAGTTCATTACTTATTTTCAACAACGCAAGTGCTCGAACTTGGTTACAAAGAAGTGTTCGATTTTGAAATATTTCCAGTTCTTTTAGATGGCTAAATGCAGGTTGGTTGAGTTACCGACATTATACTAGTTCTGTATAATACTTTATAATACGTGGACAAATCTAATATACGTATCCTTTAAATATTTAATCGAACCTACAACTTAGAAAATCAAGATTAATGATTTTACCTGGAGCATATAATGACCTTAACAAAATTTCATTCACAATCTTAAAAAAATCTCAAATTCACTTTTGAATCATAGTTAAACATGAAAACTTTTAATATCTTAACTATCCACTCACAGACTACACAAAGGTTATTTTTATGTTCTGTAGCGAACTTGTGAGTTACAAGTGTGACTATGTGAAGACGCACAAGTTAATCCTAGAAAAGTGTTAAAATGCATATATTATAGAATATTGGTATGTTGCATAAGCATAAATATATACATCTCAACTATTGATATGTTGTTAATCAAAAAAAAAAAAAAAACTATTGATATGTGATTGTAAACTTGTAACTATTGCATATAACTGTTTCTTAAGAAAAAAACGATAGCATATAACTGGAAATAATAGATTAATTACAGTGATGATTGATAGCAGGATAACAGTTGCGGATATTAATATTATAGATTACCCGTAAATGGAAACAATGTCAATCATGCCCTAACGGCCCCCCGTCACCACATCAGACATCAAAATATAGAGTTTAAATTATTTTACTAAGAAAAAGTATAAATTTTTAATTATTAATCAACCAACCTTTGACACGATTAGCAAGCTCCTATTCCCTAGATTATTTAGTTTTTTCTTCTTTTTTACGTGTTGATAAAATCCCTTATATATTAAAGGAGAAATATTTAAAAAATTGTAACCTCAATTTTGTAATAACTAAAAAAGACTCCATGCTTAGGTGTTACTCAATTAGGCAGTCAATTACATTCAATTGAAAAATAAGTTGGTCCACATTCAATTTTTATATGTCGCTAGATACATTCGTTGGTCAAATTATATGATATGATGATATGATATGATATTTATGATATAAGCATTTATGATTGTTCCATAGATATAATTACTATTTTATTTTCTTTACATAAATGAAACCTATGGAATTACCATAAATGACTAATATATATATATATGACACTTAATGATTCTAATAATAAATATTTGATAACAGTTTATATATCCTCCATCATTTTTCTTTAATTTTATATTATTAAAATAAATTAAACAATCAAATTAGCTATAAAATTAAACTTTAGATTTTTTCGTATAGGTTATATTTTGAATTTTGAAAAACGAGAATAAATAACTAAACTATTAAAATTATTATGTTAAAAGTTAATGATCAATAGTTTAACATTTTTATTATAAAAAGATATACATGATTTTAAAACCATATAAGTAAAAAGTATCATTCAATAATAAAACAAATATATATACAGATTAAACTATATAGCATATAAGATTACATAAATATTTTAATTTCAAAATCCTCAATAAATTTTCAAGAACATTTATAAATTATAAAATTATTAAATTTTTCACATTGAAAATTTTTGTTATCAATGATGTAAATATCTTAGTTCTTTTTTAATTTTATATTTTTAAAAGATATTAACAATCGATAATATGGTTATTTTTGGTATATACCATACAAACCGAATGGATGTGATTTTATAAAACCATAGGATCTGGATATGGTTTGATTTATAAACCGATTAAACTGAAACATGTAAATATGTATATATTTATAACGACGCATGAATATCTATTTGTTACATGAGTAGAACTATAATTATAATTTGTAAATAGCTAACCATTTATTACAACTTAGACTTCTTATTTTGATCTTTTGCTTTTTTAAAAGTAACTAAATTGAAGTAAAAATTATAAATTTGATGGACAACAATTAGTTGAAATTCTTTACGACTTTTTTTATCTTTAAACAAACAGAGTTGTGTTCAATCGAAGACATATTGGTTTGATGAACACTAAATATGGAAGAATATAAAAACTTTTCTTTCATGCTTTTGTTTTGTTTTATATTTTTATTTTCAAAATTAAGTGTTTTGATATTAATTCTAGATTTGATTATTTTATTAGATGATAGAAGCCTTTTTGTTTTTTATTCTTTTATTTAAATATATAATATTTTTTTAATAAATGACTATGTGACAATATGACTCTAAATATAATCATATTATATATTTGTATAATATATAATATGATCTCAAACTAAATAATCATGTTTTTGGTATAAAATTGAATAAACTAAAACCGAAGGTATAGAATAGTAGTTATATTTTAATAATCGAAATACCAAAAAATCGAACCGAACCGAAACCCGATATCCGGATTGAACACCTCTAATCCGAATGAAACCAAACTATTGTTTCATTTTTTAAAACATAATAAAAATAATAGCTTCATCCCGCGCAAGGCGCGGATCTTATCCTAGTATACATGTATTCATAGTCTGTTGGATTATTATTATTCCTAGCCTGTTGATATCATTGGTTTGACATTAGTAATCAATAAAAATGGATTACTAAATTTTGTAAATATGTATATTCGATTTTGTAACGGCTGCTCTGTTTCACAGGTTCACCGGCATTCTAAGGATTAAGTAGCCAACAGGAGTTCAAAATTGTTGTCATATATGCAATCGTTTATGTTTCAGTTCTATGTCTTATTCAAGCGTGGACATGAGTTGGGTATCCTTAAGTTGGGGATCTAATCTTTTGCTTTCTAGCTAGTTTAGAACCAAGTTATTGTATCTCTTTGTCCATTACTAATGAATTCACATACTTATCATAATTAAAAATTAAAAAACTAAATTCGAGACGGAATGATTGATTGGAAACACCATGCTTGTTTTTATGTATGTTATGCGGTCTCTACAACGAAATAATTGACCTTTTAGTGGAAGAACTTGCCTAGTAATCAAATTCATAAGAGAAGTTAAGAGAATGATAATGATGTTGACATAACTAAGAAAATATCATTTATGCTTCAATTTATCCAGTTATTCCCTTTATAATTACAAGTCACCCGTAACAAAAAAAAAAGATAACATTAACTCTTTAAAGTGTGGACATCTTTCGTAAAAAAAACTGTTTACAATGAGAGCTAGTGAAGACATCCATGTCACTTGTGTTTATACAATATGTTGATTGACTAATGTTACGTGTTATACGGAAACACACGCTGACTTTACTTTCGTCTATAATTTTTGGTATATTGTTACGTGAACAAGTTCAAATTGCACGTGTTCTATTCCATATTGTTGAAATAGTATAGAACTCTAATCTAACTTCTACTCCTTAAATATTAAATTCTCTCCCAACATGTAAATACTAAACTCAAATCCCTAATTAATAAGTCTAAACCCTAATCCATAAACTATAAACATAAATATACTCCATAAAAAAATTTGCTACGTTTTAATGAATCAAATATAGTATGGACTCTAAATATTAAACCTTACCCACTCACTTAAATACTAAAACCAAAGACAAACCTTTAATTACTAAATTTAAACCCTAATCAGTAACTTATAAACCAAAATAGAGTCTATATAATATGTTGCAATTTTTTTTTTGATGTATCAGACATTGTGTGGAATCTCTATAAATGATAGAAAGGGAAGTGTACTCCATTTACATTAGTTGATCACCTTTGTAAAATAGTAGGAGGAAAATAAAAATGGTTGATGATGAAAAGGACTCAATGAACTAGACTTCTTACCTTCAATCCACCATTTGAATAAAATGAATTTATATGAAAAGCAATATACAAAATTGTAGAGAAGAGAACTGGCAAATTTAAAATATGGTGTCTCAACTCAGGAAATTAAGAAAACGTATTTAATACAAAATATTGGTTCCGGCTATGTTAGTACTACAACGACCCGCATCAGAATTTTAAGAAACTATAAGAGTTGGGATTACAAAAGTCAAAGGAAAATATGAAAAAAATAAACAATCTCCCAAGCAATCATGCAAATTGTGGCCACTCTCCCTCCGGGGGTGAACCCGATTTACACAACTCCAACATTAGAGAATGTAGTGCACAAACATTACAGAGAAAGTATAGACTCTCATCTGCAACACTTTCTGAAACTATGAAGCATTCAATATCTTGAATTGGCAGATAGAACAAAATATATAACGATTAAATGAATAAAATCCACATGATGACAACATGTAATTCATAGAAACAAAATGTTCAATTGCTATTCTATTTCACTATTGCTGTTTATTAGAACAAACTTGGTTTAACATAATAGAAAAGACTATTTAAATAGAATATAAAAAAATAAAATATATAACGATTAAATGAGGCAAACACACATGATGACAACATGTAATGCATATAACCAAATTTTACAAATGCTATTATAATTCACTCTCATTGAGAAGAGGCTACTCCATAGACCATATATACAATGCGAAGACGACTATTCCATATTAGTAGAACAACTGAGTACATGTTATCTAAGATAGAATAGTGAAGAATGTATTAAGGAAAACCAGTATTAATTAGACTCAATAGATAAGGCTACAATGTGTAACGTCTATACTACTTGTATTCATGGTAGTGGAAACAAGACAATTCCGTGTGAAGATATTCAACATAAGTCTATTCCATATGTACATACAAAGATAGTCCATCCTACTTGTAATAGAATGGAAACAAAAGAGGCTATTTCCATGTATTAGAACAGCCGTTTGTAATAGAATAGAAAACATCAGACTATATAGAATAGAAAATAACTACGCACTGGACTTTTAGAGTAGGTAACAATGAACACGAGAACCACAACTAAGGAACAAGTGGATTTCTCAACACCAAACGATTTACCCCGACAAACAGACTAATTGAAGATAGACAAAAAGATACTTGAAAAATCGAGCAAACCAAAACACTTAACTGACCATCCTCCTCTGATTTCCCCTATTTAACCGGACATGTAACAGAAAACGGAGACTTTTGAACCCAGAGGAACAACCGAATCAGACAAAATCAACAATATCGCAACAACCATACAAACACGAACACTTAATCGACATCGTACTAGGTTTCAACGATCTAACTACATTAAAAGACAAACAACATAAAACGCACTCGGAACTTACAGTTCTTGCAAGTTTTTGTTTTTCATCTTGTAAACTCTGTCAATTTTTGATTTCGAGAAGCTTATTGGCTGTAAAGAGAAGCACAGTTGGAAGGAGTGATGTCCTTCTGAAAGGAACACTGGAAACAGATGCAGGGGAGCCATGGTGGCCAAATCTCTGATGGAGATTATTCACCTTCTAAACCAAAAAAAGTAAAGTAGATATGAGAGGATATATGACTCACGAAAGTACACACGTATTTTTCCATAAGAATTATTATTTAATTTTGTTTTTTTTTCTTGTAGGTTGTCCCGGTTATTTAGAGGGCAATATGACAATATCAAACAAAAGAGAATCAGTTTATCAGTGAGTTAGATCATTTAGATAGTCAGAGAATTATTAATGTTTGAAGGTTATACAATGCAATTTCTCTTTATTAGTCTACTGCATTTTTCTCGAGAGGTTTGACTTTAGACAACTGGATGTTCCTGGGTTGTCAAGCTTCCATATGTGATGTCCATAACCATATGTGTGGTGCGACGTGAAAGAACAGTTCTACAGATCCGGGACGCCGGTGATGGTTCTGGTTAGTGGACGGCTCTGTATGGAGTGGCGACGAGGTTTAAGTAGCGTTGAAGTGGTGAGGTCGGCTTTTCCGGTGGTTGAGTCTGGATCGACGTTTTTCACCTTTCAATCGATTTGGTCTCTTCCAGAGATTTTGGTGGCGCGTGGGTCTTTGATAAGGCTCTCCTGGCTTGGATCTGTCACGGATCTGTGTCGGTGTGGGGTGGTGGTGTTCGCTCTTTCCCTCCTCCGTGGTGTCTCGGTGTAGGAGGAAATCTCTACCTCGCTCAGGCTTGACTATGGCGGTGTCTCTCCGTCTTGGCGTGCGTAGGTTTTGTTTCTCTTGGCGGTGTCTTTAGAAGCTTTCCGACGGCGCGTGTTGAGGCTTCGGTTGGTGGCGCGTGGAGTTGTCTATGCTTTGGCGTTTTCGTCTTCAACCTCTGCTCCAGTTTTGCCTTTCATTCCACGGCTCTGTTTCGTGGTACACTCTCACCGCAAGTGCACTTTCATGGTGATGAGTGGTCGGGTTTTTTTCATCGTTTGTGGTAGTCTCGTCTGTCGCCGGACGACTTCCGTTTGCAGTTGAAAAACCATCCTCTTGTTCTAAGAGGTGGAGTGTGTGGACGGTGGTAGCATTTCGTGAGTCTCCGGAGTTCTATTTTCCTGTCCATGGCGGCGTGTTTGGAGTTTATCCATCCCAGTATCGGGGTTTTCTCTTTACAAACTTCGATAGGATATTCCTTTTTTTTCTTATTGCAAGTACCCGTACCATGTTTCATGGCGGCTACAGCTCAACCGAACTTTGTTCTTGTGTTGGGGAATAGGTTTTGGCGTTTGGTCCTTTGGGTTTCAGGTATGATTCTCTCGGGCTATTGTTCTTCCAACCTTGTGCCTACTTGTCAGTGAAGATTACGAGCGTGAGGAGTTCGTCAAGAACCAGCTACTCCGATGATGGCATGTGATGTACCAGCAACCGAGAAAATGAGGTGAACACCACCCTCAAATGGTTACCATCAAAGGTTGAGAACGGCTATTGATAGTCTGAGAATTATGGAATTAGCTAGCAGAACGCGCCGGTGTGGTGGTGGTTGAGCGAAGCTAAGGATGTTTCGATTTCTTTTATGACCATTTTATTCGAATCACGTTTGTAATCAACACTTGAATTCCCGTTTTTTGGATTGATTAATATAATTACGTACTTAAAAAAGAAAAAAAAAAAGAAAAAAAGAAGCTGCTTAACAAAAATGGATAAACTGTAGAGCTAATAAGATTTAGTGTCGAAGCAACACGACAAACAGTGATATCATAGCCATTTGAAATATGAAAATTATAGAACAGCAATAATCCCCGGAGATTATTTGAAACATAGAAGTATTTCGTTTCCTTATAAAACTCCAGCATTTTTTTTCACATCCTATGCTATATATATATATATATATATATATATATATATATGATATTATTTTTTGCAGTTTCCTTAATTCATCTCTTTGTCGTTTATGTAATGCCGCTATAAAACTGGTGACAACAAAATGGTAAAGTTGAGGCATCAATTATTTTTTTATCATTAAATATCAAATAATATATAATATGAAAGTTTTGAATTATAAAAAAAAAACACTACTTACAAAGAATAACGCTTTTATAGGAAGATTACATATAGTGTATATTCTACGGACAAATCTTCACAAGATCTATAAAAGGAAAATATTTCAAAAAGGCAAAGAGAAGGAGGGCTATGCTTTTGACAAAAATGATACATACTATTAAATTAAAAATTTAAAAGATATCTTTCTGTGTTACAAAAAAAAATATCTTTCTTTCTTTTATGGACAACTCTTATATTATTTCAACGTTTCTTTTGAATCGATCGGCCAAAACCCATTTCTTATGGAATCAGGTTTCTTGTCATATAGAGTTTCTTCACCTAATTCTTGAATTTGATGTTAATGGCAGATCCTGTTTAACCTTTTGTCATATATACACTAAAAACTTATTTAAAAGAAAAACCACATATGGAATTTAAGAATACTGAATACGCAAATGTGGGTACTCGACAGAAAAAACAGGTGAGTCGGCAAAAAATGACATGATTGAAACTGTGAATCAGCATATCAAAATGGATTATCTTGTAAAAAATAATAAAAAGTAATCGGCTCTATACATACAATGTAGATTTTCATTCATTTTTAATTCTTATCTAGATAATGGGAATTCAATTGTAAACAAAAAATAGAAAAAAAGATTCAATTGTAAAATTCATTCATTTTAATTCTTATCTCTCTATATAGACAATCTAGATTTTCTTTCCAAATTTCCCCTTTTACCATTTAGAAAATACTTGTAATAAGATAAAATCACACACTATTTAACACTGACAAATTTTTAGTTAACAAAAAAACACTGATAATTTTAATATTCCCAAAATTATATCTTTTTAACACCTAGGGCTGCGAAAAAAATCTGGATCCGAACAACCGAACCCGATCCGAAAAAAGTAGTTACAAATTCAAGCTAAACATACATGTCTAAAATTGCTAAAGTACACTCAAAATATCAAAAATACATAAAAATTTATTGATTCACAATCCAAATATTCAAATCAAACTAATTTATATATTAATTTTAATTATTTTGACTTATGCTATTCAATTATTTTCCATATATTATTTTGTTTATAGATTCTTAGAAATTTAAAATATATAATCAATTTTAAAATTTTACAAATATCTTGTTTATCCGAATCGAACCCGAACTAAAATTTAGAAATATCTGAATGGGGCTAAAATTTGTGAACCCGAAAATTCGAAACCCGAATAGATCCGAACCGAACCCGGATGTATCCCTAGTAACACCATTCCCGAAATTATACATGTAATCGTAACTGAGTATATCATTTAGCTTGGAATACCAGTTTGTGCATATAATACATACTTTCAGGGTTCCCAAATGCATGCATCCGTCGTTTCAAACCTTCCATCAACTTGGGCCTTCGCACTCTAACCTCTTTTTATTTCTTTTCGATTCCTTCTTGTATTTTTACAAGAGTTATAACTAGGAAAGACAAAAATGCAATTAAGAAAATGCCTAAATAATCAAAATCCGGCTGGTGGGTGTGACCCACATTCTTTCGACATCCATCAATGTACCCCTCTTATCAAACATCGACTATATGCCAATACAACTTTTCTTTCTTTAATTTCCTTCCAAAATTTATGTTCTCATCGCTTCGTATAAGATGATTGCGGTATGTATAGCCAGATGTTTCACGATCAAAAGAATTGTAGATTATAAATATAAATCCTACATAAAATTATTACTTTTAGTTATATTTTTGCAGTTTTCACAACTATTATATGGTTTTAAAAGTTATATTTGTTATTGTAGATTTTTTATTAGTAGTGTGCGAAAATAAAAGGGAAATTACCAGAAATAACACTTTCAAGATACCACTTTTCAACTTTACACTAACCAACTTTACCATTAAAATTTTAATAGAAAAAATACTATTATACCCTTAATTAATTAAACTTAACAATTTTAGTAAGGTTTTTATGGATTAGGGTTTAGAGTTTAGAATTTAGGGTTTAAGGTTAAAAATTTAGGATTTAGGATTAAGAATTTAGGGTTTAGAATTTAGGGTTTAGGATTTAAGGTTTAGGATTTCGAGTTTAGGGTTTAGAATTTAGGTTTTAGGATTTTGAGTTTAGGGTTTAGGATTTAGGGTTTAGGGTATAGAATTTAGGGTTTAGGGTATAGAATTTAAGATTTAGGGTTTCAAAGATAGGGTTTAGGATTTAGGATTTCGAATTTAGAGTTTAGGGTATAGAATGTAAGGTTTACGGTTTAGAGTTTAGGGTTTAGTGTTGATTTATTAGGGTTCAGGGTTTAGGGTTAAGAGTTTAGGGTTTACGATTTAGGGTTTAGAATTGATATTTTAGGGTTTAGGGTTGATTTTTAGGGTTTAGAATTGATGTTTTAGGGTTTAGAGTTAGTATTGATGTTTTTGTGTTTTTTATTTATTTAAATATTTATTTCATATAATATATAAAGAAAAAGGGTACAAGAGTCTTTTATCCTTTAGTGAAATGTGTATTTTTGAAAATGTTCCTTTGTTGACGGTAAAAATGAAAAGTGATACCACCAAAGTGGTATATGTGAAATTCTCCCAAAATAAAACACTCAACTATATCAAACATTTGTAGGAAAACAATTCATACAGATTGTTTAATCTAAATCAGTACATACTGAAATTAGACACGATTTCAATGGTGTGGGATCAGGAGAAATCTTTGTGCTGAGTTTGAACTAGGCGATGCACATAAAAAAATGTTGTTGATTATACATGAACCCGGATAAAATCGGCCTACGTAACCTTCAAATAAATATCAAGCCAACCTTAGTTTATTACAAGGATACAAGTGCCTAATTAAATGAAGGCATGTGCCAAGTTGGGAGGGGTTATGCCTAGTTGAATGCAATGTTTGTAGGGCAGGAGTGATGCGCCTGGGACAGAGGTGATAGATTTAGAATAGAGAAAATGAGCCTAGGACATAGTCGATACGCCTAGGATAGAGACGATGTGCCTATGACAGAGACGATGCACCTAGGACGGCGATGATGTGCCTAAGACAGATACGATGCATCTAGGCCCCTAAGATGGAGGTGATGTACCTAACAAAGAGACGATACACTTGAAAGAAATTACTTATGTTTGGTTGATTGTTTGCGCATCCTAGACAATATGTCTAGATTATTCTCTCTGAATGTGTTCTTTATGTGAATGTGTCAATCTATTTCTCCCTAGGCAATGTACCTCCTTATTTATTAACAAAATGAGTTCCCGTACGATATCACATGGATTTCTTACATAAGAGTTAAATCTAGAATATTTGACTAATCTTGTTTTATAGGCTAAAAGGCCTTGTTAAAGGGTTAAACCTTTCGTCAACACATATCAAGATGTATTATAAAGGCATGGGAAACTTAGGGAAGGCCCGTCGTACTCGTGCCATGGTTTGCTACGGCGTCACTGAAGAAACAAGAGATTAAGCCAACGCCTGATATATTTTAGGCTAAATCTTCAAAATAACACATTACTAAGTTTATGTCACAAAATAGCTTTCAAAAACTAAAATGACCAAAATAACATTTTATCTTTTGAAAATTTGAAAATTTTTTTATTTTTCAAAATTTGAAATCTTATCCCCAAAACCCCACTACCCAACTCTAAACCCTAAACCCTAAACTCTAAACCATAAATCTCACCCTTTAATCCTGAATTCTAATATCTAATTAATTTATCATTGAGATATAAGTGTATATTTATCTCTTTTGATAAAACATTAAGTGTTATTTTAGTCATTTTTATTCTTAAGTGCTATATTTATGACAAAAACTTTTTAATGTTATTTTAGTCATTTCCTCTATATTTTATGGGTTCAGTCCTTATACATGTTATCATTTTACAGACTGAGGTATGTCTTAATTTCCTTTCTCTCTTAGTTTACGAATACATTATTCACGATCAATTTGGTTTCTGTTCGGTTAGGCTCGGCTATTCAAACATATACCATCATTTTCTCATTCTCATGATCAAGAGATTGTCGATTTTTCTTATGTGTTTTTTTTCTAACAACTCCAGTTGGTTTACCCATTGGAGCTTTAACTTATATGTTTTACGAATTGTTTTTTTTTTTACGTATTGGTTCTTATTAACAAAGGAAAAGGAAACTGTTTTACTTCATATACTAGAAAACAATCTTAAATAAAGAAAAAAACTGTTAGGGAGCAATAATGGTGGATATTTTACAAAACACTGTGTCTGTACATGTATGTACATTGCATGGATCAAACGTCTACCTACGTGAAAAGCAAGTCATCAGATCTGACAACTCTGAGATTCAGTCTGTCATTAATATTTTTCCTCTTTAAAATATATTTCATTGGCTTCTTAAGAATGATAATACATTTAAGATTCATTATTTGTTCTACTTAATAATTTGTAATAATATATTTGTTTTATTTGATGGGCTTAATCCAAAGACTGAGTGAGCAAGGTTGGATTCTTCTGTTCAGCGTGTTTCCCTTTTAAGAACTCTCTCTTCTATTCTTCTCTTAGAGCATGATCAATGGGGGGGGCTTAGTGGGTTGCTTAGGGAGGGGGCCCATAAAAAGAAGAGGATCCAGTTGCAAAAGAGCTAAAATAAGCTAAAATAAGCACTGCCTTTTGCTGAATGCTTGCACTGTTCGCGGGCCCCATGGACACGTGGCGACCCGCGATTGGTCAACCCTTTTTTTTTTTTTTTTTTAAAAAAAAAAGACAAAATTAAAAAAAGAAAAGAATAAGCACTTCTAACTAAGCATTTTGCATTGATCATGCTCTTACAGCCTTACAGTTACTAGACACTGTTCATGACTCCATCAGTCTCTACGTACTCTGCTTACATTTCGATTTTTATATAAAAAAATCGAGTCTCTGCAATATTATGAATTGATTGGGCATCTCCCTTTCCACACCAGTTAACGCTCCGTTATATATAATAAGAGTTCACACACTAAAACAAAAAGATATTGTAACTGTATATGTTGCTTTTGTTTGTCATTGACTCCTTTCTAAGAAATAATTACTTCTTCACTTATCAATACTATCTTTTAAAATAAATCCAAAGTGATCATTATGAATTTGTCGGCATCTAACTATCTTATGTCAAATATTCTTAAGCAAACTTATATTCGTGATTTTTGGTACCGTGGTCCACCATTTTGTGATCAAGTTGTCTTTCAGTTTTAATTTTTGAACGATATGATTGCTGAGGAATATTATATTCTGATTCATATACAACAATGGAAAAATAGATCTTGTTAGCAAATTAAAGAGAGAGAGATCTTCATTGATAGAACAAAAATATATTGTATAAAACAGATCATGGTTGAGCCAACTTTCCTTTTTCAATAAAAAACAAAGTTTGCTTTAACGAGAATCATGACATTTTCATATGAAAGGATTAAAATTGTGAATTTAGGAAATAGTAACTCAGTGTATATGTGAATTAAAGTTTATCTTTAATTAAGCCTATTTTTGAATGTGTCATCTCACTATTGAAACTCGTTGTAAGTAATTTCTTCGTTAAAAAGTTTCAAAAGTGTACCCTCATATGAATTATATACGCCTTATTAACAATAAAGTACGAATTTATAATCAATGTAAGAATACAATGGTGATGATGTACGAATGAATAAAGGCCCTACCATATATTATTGTTATATATTTTGAGAATTATTGTTCGCATGTGGAACATCGACCCAGCTTAGTGTAGTATAGTTCATATTTTAATCTTTTAACTAGATTTTGACCCGCGCAACCGCGCGGGTGTTTGTTTTCGTTTATAGTTATATAAACATTTTGTTTTCACTTGTAAATTGATATATATATTATAGTAATCACATATTTACGATATGTATAGTAAATGTTTTTCAAACATAATAATATTATATAATAAGTGTTTTAATCAAATAGATTGTTTCAAATTTTCTATATTATACATGATTTTCAAACATGTGTTTGTTTCTTCTTCTATATTTTATTGTTTGTTAGATTAGTATTTCATTTTTAGATAAAGTAATATAAATAGAGCTTGATTAAATATTAGTGTAATTTAATTTGCAAAGATAATATAAACTTCAAAGAATTTTTTGCTAAAAACTAAACTTATAGCTTCAGAAATTAATATTATAAAAAGTTTATTAAAAATGAACTTTTTAAACAATTTCTTTTTTTTAAACAATACAATTTTAAAATTTTACATCGAAATAAATTTATCTAATATATATAACGTGTAAATTTTGTTAAGGTATATAAATATTACATATTAATAATCTGTGATTTTTGTTAATATATTCTGGATGCATTTAATTATTATTGACATATTTCCTTATAAATAATAGAAGATTCCTAAATTTATATCTATTGACATATTTTGCGTGACTAAGTTGGAAGGTGTGTGGTAATTTACCAAAACAAAATTGTTAAGCATATTATAAGATATAATAATGATAATATTATTAGAGAGTTAATGTAACATAACTTTCTAGTAACAGTCCATTTTTAAAAAAATCACACATGAAATCAAGTCATGACTTCTGTTTTAATATATAAGATATTATTAGAGAGTTAATGTAACATAACTTTCTAGTAACAGTCCATTTTTAAAAAAATCACACATGAAATCAAGTCATGACTTCTGTTTTAATATATAAGATTTCACTTTCGCGCAAATGCATGCTCCTTCGCCTCTACCCGATGTGGAAACTAGAGGCCAACTTTAGCACCTACTAACAAATACAGTATTTAATTTTAGTCGATGTATTTATAGAGATTGTTAAGTTTTTTTTTTCAATTTCGTAATCTAAAGTTATGTCAACTAAATAAAATAATAGTTGTGCTAGTATCTAAATCCAATACAATTTGAATGTGATTATATTGTGAGCTATTGGGAGATAAAAAGGGAATGAAGAAATTACTAGAAAAATGTTTCTTATATATATTAATCTTTTTCTATACTATAGTCTAAACTGACGTTTGAAATTTATTTATTTAAAGTATCGAGCTCAAGTGTTATAATAAATTCGAGGTGAATGAAGTATAATTCAGAGAATTAACCTCACAATATTTGATAAAATCAAAGGAGATGGACAAGAAGAAGATTGACACCTTATCTTCTTCTTGTTCATTTTCTTTGATTTTATCAAATATTGTGAGGTTAATTCTCTGAATTATACTTCATTCACTTCGATTTTATTAAAAGGTGTCACAATTAATTAACTTGCACCCAAAAAAGGTGTCAATTAATTTGGCGGTGAAGAAACAATAAATAGGTAGGTAACAAGCCTAGAACCTTGTTATTTGTCTGCAATCCATGGAAGAGAGATGCATATACATATTTATTTATTTTCCATTTAGACAAATTAAGGAAACGAAGAAGAGAAAATAAACCAAAGAAAGCTCGAATAAACCCTAAAGCAAGCTATAGAAAATAAACGGCATCATTTTAGATGTACCTTATGAGGTACTGTTGATGTATCTCATCTCAGTTAATTAAAGAAACTTTAGCAATATATAAAACCTCTCAAGTAAAAATGTACCAAAACAACTCCTCAACTAACAGGTGTAATTAGTTCATTACTAAATATATAAAATCTATTTTCTCACAATCTTCATTAGTCCACTACTTTTTCTTTACCAAAATGAATATTTCTGATTATCAGTTTATGACACGTGTAAATATTTACGGAGGAATTTGGAAAATTAAAAGTTCCGATAGCATAGTAACATAACATCAATATTTTATCAATAACTTTAAATTAAGGGAAAATTCCATATAAATACCCCAACTAAATTCTATTAAGCTTTTTAATACCCAAACTTTTTCACTACCCAGTTTAAAACCTCAACTAATTATTCTGCTCACTTTAATACATCAACTTTTATAACTGTATCCATTTTAATACTCAAACTTTGTTTATTTTAATTAACAATACTAATAAGTTTCCAATGAAATTTTA
>CAKOAT010668487.1:16231-81903 GCA_932364175.1 Eruca vesicaria subsp. sativa | reverse complement strand
AGTTTGTTTTTTGAAATAAAAAATAAATTATTTTTTTTTCCTTCAAAAACTTTTTTTTTTAAACATTAAATTTTTTTACAGAGTTTGTTTACCTTATTTCTTAAATCTTCAAATAAACTTAGAAAATTTAAATATTTTTTCTTAAATTTTGGAGATTTTTTAAAATTTCGTTTGAAATTTATTAGTATTGTTAATTAAAATAAAAAAAGTTTGAGTATTAAAATAGATACAGTTATAAAAGTTGGTGTATTAAAATGGGCAGAATAATTAGTTGAGGTATTAAACTGGGTAGTGAAAAAGTTTGGGTATTAAAAAGCTTAATAGAATTTAGTTGGGGTATTTATATGGAATTTTCCCTTAATTAAAATAAAAAAAGTTTGAGTATTAAAATAGATACAGTTATAAAAGTTGGTGTATTAAAATGGGCAGAATAATTAGTTGAGGTATTAAACTGGGTAGTGAAAAAGTTTGGGTATTAAAAAGCTTAATAGAATTTAGTTGGGGTATTTATATGGAATTTTCCCTTAAATTAATAATTAAACATGTTAATAAAACTTATATGATGAGCATCACTAGCTAAAACGAGGAGAATTTTAAGGTTAATTAGAAAGATAGTTGAATTCTGATATTTGTCAAATTTTCAAATTAAAGCGGTAAAAATCATGAAAATATAATAATGATATCATATAGTACTAAATACGAATTTGAATGTTTTAGTTTCATGAAATGAATATCGAAATAATGATTAAAAAACTCAGTGAACATTAGGATTGAAGCAATAAAAGTTTGAAAAGGGGAACAATAAAGCCAAATGGTTAGGGATTAGACAGGTTGAAATGTTGGGGAGCATAAAAGCCAATAATTTGGTAATTTTGCGGAGGACCCCCTCTTATTGCGGCCAATTAATTTAATATTTTCTAATAATTTCACAAACATATCTCTAGAAAATTTTCTTATAAAGTTCTAAGTGCAGTAGAAACCTTTTTATGAAATACGAAACTTTAAAAGCTGAAACACAAATTTTAAAGTATAACAAAAAAAGTAAATGAATTTATTAAACATGAAAATATCTAATGTGAAAAAACTTCTTGATTTCTGAATACATAATTTATAGATTACGCATTTATATATTTTGTTTCTGTGATACTAGCTTGCCTACTACATATGTATATATAATATATATCCATAACTGTTAATGATTTTAGAGTCATTTGTTGCTCTTAGAAGTAGTGGATATAGAAATGTGCAAGTATCTATTTATTCAGGGGCTCACAAAGTAAACCATACTTTAATAAATGGAAAAAAATATCCTAGACTGAAGCCAAATAATGATGTTACCTAATAATTCAAGGGAATAATTTTATAGGCAACCCTTTGTTGTCCAAAAAGGTTGTGTCAATTATGGAGTCACATGTGCAAACTGTCTTAAAACTATCCTCATACAAAATCCAAAATATTAATGAAACTCGGTAATAAACAATCTACAGAAGAAAAGAACAAGTTTCTCCAGATCATTGTTTAAAATATTTTTAGTAATTAAATTCTTCAACTAAATATCAATAGTAAAATAAATTTTCAACTAAAAGTTCTACGAAATAAATCATCAATTTTAATTATATTAACGTTTGTTACCCTCCGTCTAAAATACCATAACGGAAAGTGACATATGTTAACAATTTATAAGTTGAGGGTTTATAATGTTGAAAACATAGTTAAAGGGTTTTATTGCGATTCAAAAGTAGTTGAAGATTTTAATCACTATAAACCATTCAATGTTTTATGATCTTTATTATCATTTATGCATTATTTAAATTTTGATTTATATGCCTTGAAAATAAAAATTTGAACAATTAAGCCTTGACAACTAATTTATAATATTTTTACATTATCATATCAATTTTAACCAGTTTATAAAGCTTCATAAATCTTTTAATATTTTGGCAAATGATTAATCATGAAGGCGATTGGTTAGACCGTAACTGTAAAAGTTTTATTGTAGAAATTAGTTTGTAAAATTTTTAAATGTAGTTGTATATAATGTAGCTGTAGAAATTAAATGAAAAATGAAAAAAAGATATTCATATAACAATATTTTTTGTTTTAGAAGATAAGGTTCCTACAACTAGGGATGGGCACAATTACTTGTTCCTCGGCTTGTACTTGCTACTTGATTCGTACTTGGCTTTTAAAGTCAAGTACTCGTTTTGGTAAAGTCGAGTATCAAATCATTTATTTCAATTACTTTTAAGTACAAGACAAATATCAAGTACTAAAATGAAAATAACTACTTGGTGTTATTGGCTTGTTACTCATGATTTAGTACTTTAGCCGTTTTTACTTTTGAACAAAAAATCTCTAAATTATAACCAAATTACTTATTTATACAATAAATGAATTAGAAGTGATATATTATAGAAATATTTTAGAGTTTTTTTCTTAATTTTACATTTATCATATATTGACTTAAAACATATAAAAACTATATAAATATTCTTTATTAAAATTGTGTAGATTAGAATTATAACTAACTATTTTTAGTAATTCATAGACAAGGTTCAATAACTAAAATTAATAAACTATTATTTAATAATTATATAATAATAATTTATAAATTAGTTTAAAACTAACAAGTAGTAAACAAGTACTTGCAAGTATATCATTTTGAGCAAGTACTTGAAAGTGTAAGTATTCGTTTTTAATAAACCGAATGCAAGTATAAAATTTCATTAGTTTTAAAGGTTAATAAATCAATTTTAAACAATGTATAAACAATTATAAAAAATTAAAAACATAAGTCAAGGTTTAGTGAATAAAACTCTCAACTACTTTAAATCGCAAGAAAACTCCTCAACTAAGTTTTTGACATTTTAAACCCTCAACTTATAAACCATTAACATATGTCATTCTCCGGTAACAAATGTTTATGAAATTAAAAGTAAAGATTTATTTCACAGAATTTGTAGTTAAGAGTTTATTTTATTATTCATCTTTAGTTGATGGGTTTAATTACTAAAAATCCTTGTTTAAACTACAGCCAAGATTTAAAGAAGAACGGCTGGATGGCTCGATCTATTATTGTCTCGAAAGTGAGAGAAGACCTTACATTGAAATGAAAATATACACATCAATGCACAAGTGTATTCAAATTATTTCGATAGAGATACTGAAAACGGAGACACATGGTACACATAAAAAAACATACACACAAAAGTATCTCTATCTCTATCTCTAGTATCCATACGACCATACCATACATCGCTCTCTTGCCTCTCTCTCTCGGCCACACTCATTGAAGAAAATAAATAAAAAGGTTATTAAGTCATGGGACCATATCGTCTCTGTAGCTTACATTCGACCTTTTTCGATCTGTCTCTCTCTCATTCCCACTCTCTCTTAAAAAAAGCTGAAATATTTTCTCTCTTTCTTTGGAATTAAAAGGTTTAACCTTTACTTTTTTTTTTCTTCTCTTTCAGCTGAATATAAATCTAAAAAAATGGACGATCATCATCCTCAGTACGGTGTACCGGAGCTTCGCCAGCTCATGCAAGGCGGAGGTAGGACAACAACAACGGAATCACCGTCGACCTCTTCTCATTTTCCCTCTGATTTCTTTGGCTTCAACCTAGCGGCGGCCCCACAACACCACCGACTAAGTCAGTTCACTACAGAACAGGAGATGGGTTTCTTACCACGTGGCATACATGGACTGGGTGGGGGCTCTTCGGCGGCTGGAAATAACAGTAACTTAAACGCGAGCAGCAGCGGTGGAGCAGTTGGGATTAGCGGGTTTCTCGACGGAGGAGGTTTTGGCGGCGGCGGAGGAGGAGGAGATGGCGGAGGAACGGGGAGATGGCCGAGACAAGAAACCCTAACTCTGTTGGAGATTAGATCTCGTCTAGATCATAAATTCAAAGAAGCTAATCAAAAGGGACCTTTATGGGATGAAGTTTCTAGGTTTGCTTCACTTAACCCTAATCTCTCTCTCTCTTCTCATTTTCCTCTATTTTATTATAAAATCGTTTTTTTAAAAAAACTTTATGCACATTTCTCAAACCAATTCATACCATAAGAGTCTTTTGGTTCATCGACAATGTCTCCTATTTAAAATTTAGTCAATTAGGAGAAATTAATAAATTTCCAACTGAAGAAAATATTAATAATATTTGAGTATTTTGTTTTATTGGTTTTCTTTCAGATTTGACCTTTCATACGCTTTCTTATTTAAAAATTAGACCTTTCAAGTGAAAATCCCGAAGACAAGTTAAACCTTTTTTCTGCATTAATGACTAGAAAGAATGTGATCTCAACACTTCCCTTGGGCTCCTCAATTTCAACACACTTTTTCAGCTGATCAATATAGGGACACATAAATATTTCATTCCCACGTATATATATACACAAATTAATGTGTATCTGCAGATGGGTCAGTTTGAAACAATTTCTCTAGGAGTCGTTTTGGTTTGGTCAAGGGAATGACCAGACCTTGGCAGTTTCAGTTAAGACATTAGCAGGTGCTTTAAAAGCCCAAAAGGGTAAAACATAGAAAATAGTAAAGTAAAGAGTTTTATTATCTTCTTTGACTTTGATTTTAGTTTTCTCTCTTTTTACTGATAACTTCTGATTCATCTTTCTTAGCTTCTGGAGATATGTACCCTCTTCTTTTGTGCAACTATGCATAGAAACATGTTCTTGTGTTAAACTGCTAGTCCACTAGCTAGTAAGTATCCAAAACAATCTTGGTCCGACAGTTATAACTAGTGTAAGGAAAAATAAAACTTTTATGTGGGTCATTATCTAATCTTAAGCAAAGACACCATAAAAAATGTTATTCTATACATTTATGCATGAAAACAGTCAATGATTCATGACCTAGTTTCAAGATTAGGGGACTGCTTCAAATTTCAATCGACACATGAACTTTATTAGTCTTTTTCATTCATTTTTCTCTTAACATTTAGGATTATGTCTGAGGAACATGGATACCAAAGGAGTGGGAAGAAGTGCAGAGAAAAGTTTGAGAATCTTTACAAATACTATAAGAAGACTAAAGAAGGCAAAGCCGGAAGACAAGACGGTAAACACTATAGATTTTTCCGGCAGCTCGAGGCGCTCTACGGTGACTCCAACAACTTGGTTTCTTGTCCCAGTCATAACACACAGTTTATGAGCAATGCTCTTCATGGTTTCCACACCCAAAACGCTATGAACATTACTACAACAACGTCTAACATTCATAACGTTGATGGTGTTCATCGTCAAAGCCTAAGCCTTTCTAACAACTACAACTCCTCTGAGCTTGAGCTGATGACTTCGTCTTCTGAGGGGAATGATTCTAGCAGTAGAAGGAAAAAGAGGAGTTGGAAAAATAAGATCAAGGAGTTCATTGATATGAACATGAAAAGGTTGATAGAGAGGCAAGATGTTTGGCTTGAGAAGTTGACAAAGGCTATTGAAGACAAAGAGGAACAAAGGATGATGAAAGAAGAGGAATGGAGAAAGAGTGAAGCTGCGAGGATCAACAAAGAGCATTTGTTTTGGTCTAAAGAGAGGGAGAGGATGGAAGCTAGGGACGTGGCGGTGATTGAGGCTTTGCAGTTTTTGACCGGAAAGACGTTGGTAAAGCCGTTATGTTCATCCTTGGAGGAGAGGATTAATGGTAATAATGAGATCCAAAACAATAGTGAGAATCAGAATGAGAAAGAAAGCAACCAAACGATGACTAACAATGTTTCTGTCAAAGGAAGTGATAGCTGCTGGAATGAGCAAGAGATTATAAAACTTGTGGAGATAAGAACTAGTATGGACTCAGCGTTTCAAGAGATATTGGGAGGATGCTCCCAAGACTTTCTATGGGAGGAAGTCGCAGAGAAATTGGTCAAGTTAGGGTTTGGTCAGAAAAGTGCTTTGTTATGCAAGGCAAAGTGGGAGTGGATAAGCAATGGAAAGGAGAAAATCAACAAGAAAAGGAAGGAAAATTCGTCGAGCTGCGGAGTATACTACTATCCAAGAACCGAAGAAAATACGATGTATAATAATCAAGAAAGTGATTATAATGATAATGACCAGGGCAATCAGGTGAATGAACAAGGCAATGTGGGTTCTTCAACATCAAATGCAAACGCAGCCGCTGAAAATCCTAGCGGTGCAATGGCCGCTAGTACAAACTGCTTCCCGTTCTTCATGGGAGATGGAGACCAGAATCTGTGGGAGAGTTATGGCTTGAGGCTAAATAAAAGAGATAATCATCAGTGAGTAGTTATACTCCCCACAAAAAAGGTGATCATGAGGTTAACTAATTCTTTTGAGTTAGTTTTATGAGAGATAAACCTTGACTTAACTATTATATATGTCACACGATGCTTAGAACGAAGGGATATATATTTGGTTGGGGATTACAGAATGTTATATTAGCATATATAAGATGAAAGTCAAATTAAAGTAGGCTATAACCAATTCTTATTATGTTTTCATGTAGTAATTTTGTAAGACTTCTTATATATTTTCTACTAGAAAATTTCTAGTATTGAACCTTGATTCTAGTAGCATACATATCCATCTAAATACCTGATGTATGCTAAGACAAAGATCGCATTTCATAAAATCAAATTTCAAAAAGATAATTTTTTTTTTTTTTTTATATTTAGAGGCATAGACACGCAAAAGCAGACAAGACATATCATAGGAATAGGTAACTAGAAAAAAAAAAACAAATCATGCATGTCTCAAAACCACTTGACATTTAAGCGTAATTCTTCCTGACCATTAAAAATGTATTCCATAATAAGTATACATATTCTTAGAGCAATCCTAATGGAGGTTTCTCAACAAAAGATGATTTTCAAAATACATATATATGAACCAAAAGGTTCTTGTCCATTGGTTTCACTATATCACATGCATGTTAATGTCGATCGAGAGTAGTTGAAACCGACAATAATTTTCTGTAGAGTGTATTTTCGATAGAAGTATATACTCCCTTCGTATTTGAATGTAATGTTTTAATTTTTTTATTTGTATACAAAAAATTGATGTTCTATCTTTAATTAATGCATTTTACTTTAAAAATAAAATATAAATCAAAATGAAAAAATATATATGGTTAAATTTTGTTAGGCCATGTTCAAAGAGGGAGCACTTAAAGTGTGCTTGGGCTTATTTTAATTGGAAAAAATTCAAAATTGGGCTAAGATCAGTTTAATAGTACTTGAAAAAGATCAGTTCTAAGCCTTGTTTCTGGGCGACGTGGCAGTTGATGATTGGAAGAAAATCATTAAACCAAAATTATTAGTTCACCTTCTTCTTCTCTCTCGCGCTTCCCCAAAATCACAAGATTAGTTCTAACAAGTGATCTCTCTTTGAGGATGTCCCTTGTTCCTAACCTAAATACATTATTTTACTACTATTTTCACTCTGAGCACACACCTTAATGCTCTCCCTTTGAGGATGCCCTTAGGAATCAAATAAAACATTAAATTAACTAAAAGTAAAATAAAAAAAATAACAGAAAAAAGTAAATATTTAATTTGTCTTAATATGTGTGTACACTCTTAAACATCATATATTTGGATCCAGAAGGAATATTTTTTAAACAAAATCAAACTAGGGGAAAGGATTTGTGATGCCTTTTTTCTTTAGTTTAGCTTGGTTACGGTATCTTCAAGACTGGCCAGGACATTATTAAAAAAAAAAAAACTAAATCAAGCTTGTGTTTTGTAATTCGGGTATTTATTGACTTATTGTTGTAAATCGTGGTTGAACTTTGGTCCAGAGAGAGGACTAAATCTAATTAATGTATGAACATAAAAGGAGATACAAGAAGAGATAGAGATACAAAATTAGGTGATGCTAGAGAGATATAAGAGTTATGAAGATAGAGATAGAGAGGAAGAGTAGTGAAGTAAGCTCTGTCAATTCAGTGTGTTGATTGTCAGAGGGAAAGTAACCATTTGCCTTTGTCTCACTCTTCTCGTTTTGTCCCTATTCCCTTTAGAGACAGTGAGACACGAGTACGAGTCAATACAATCTTTTTGACGTACACATTATTGATAACGTTGATTAATTCTGAATTGTCTCGATTCTCATTTATGTGCTTGTTCACAAGAATGGTTCCACACACAAGACCAGTCCTATTCTTGAGCTTGATGATTCTTCTTGTCAAACTTAAATAATTTTGATATAGATAATATTTGATATTTGATTCATTAATGCTGCAGGTGTCATACATCTTGTTCAAATTTAGAGAACACGTCATAAATAATTTCCAGAAGTTCAGTGTTTACTTACACTTCAAAAAACTATAAGAAAAATAATTGTTTCAGAGTAGCAAAAGACTTCTCGTAACACTATATATCCATCTTTAAACAATTAAAACTGTTTTCATGACAACCTATTATACGTTCAGTCACTGCCATTGTCTTTCTTTTCTGTCCAGTGTCCACCCTACGACTAGACACATCATGACCTCATTACATGGATTTCTTCTTTTAACATTCCCTCATCATACCTTCATTTTTTTTTCTTTATACTAGATAGGAAAAACAAAACAAAAAATTATAGGAGGTACCAAAACATATATTAAACTGGAGTGTAAAACCATAACAAATAAACAATCTAAAGGTAAATACGCAAAAATAGAATAGCAAGACTCAAGAGGATAAATATAGAAGAATCAGATGGTAAAACCATATGTAGTAGTCAGATGGGCCTAATCTTCAGGGCCTTGTTAATCTTTAATTTATTATAATATGGCCCGCTAATTTATTATACCATACACAGTGTGTAATCGATGGACTGAGACTGAAACTCCATATATGTTGTAACGTTAATAATAAAAAAGGAAAATTTTGACAGTGATCTTAGGCTAGAACCTTAGACCAAATCGGCCATAGTAACAGTTTTGTTTATTGCATTACAAGTACAATATAATAGGATCAGAGATGTGAAGCCTCTAATGTTGTTAGCAAATTAGTTGGAGATGAAAGCGATTGAGAAGCAAATGATGGCGGCATATGTGATTCATAAGGAGGTGGAATTGAATGGAAGATTCTCTGTTGATTCCAGTTTGCAAGAGATAACGATTATACAACCAGAATCATTCCCAAAGGAGGTATCAATATATGTTCTTGAATCCTTGTCCTACTGAAACAAGGATTATAGCAGGATTGTGTTGGTTGCATTGGAAACTTTTTTCTTACAGATATTATGGATTTTTTACCCATTCATGGAGCACAAACATGACAATCAATCTAACGCTCGTTATAACTTCCAAAAAATGCAGTGAAAAATGTCCCTATTTAGCATCTTGGATCAGTTTGACAGAACTAGCGTACAATGGTCATTTCAGCGATTATTTCCTATCAATTGCCTTGGTTCTGTGGTAGAATTGTGGCTCTCACAGCTTGGTTGTGGTTTTGTTATGATTATGGAACAGAGGAAAAATATCAGGCTTTAACTTTCAGGGGAGTTGCTGCGTTTTCTCTGTGTTACTTAAGAGGTTATGGTGTACATCTTTGCTTATCAGTGGTAGGTTTCTAATCCTCTGCCAAGAACACCAAGTACATCAACTGTCAAAGCAAGCAGATGCAGGGTTGATGTTCAATATGATGACATAATGGGCTTTAGTAAGCATTACATAGTTTTTTAATGATGCTATGGTTCAAAATCTGTTTCGATAATCAAGTTATGGGAAAGAAATGAGAAGGGAAGCTGATGTAATGGAGAAGACTGAGCTGCACTATAACGTCTAAGTCTTGAATCATCAGACTGAGGATTCAGATTCTGCGGTATCCCCGAGCTTACCCTCGCTGCCTAGCTTGTCTGAGCAAACATTTAGCTTCTTTGCGGGAAAGCTCATCTTCGATTATTAGAAAAAAAAACATTAAATATTAATGAATATTAGGTGTTTGCCCGTAACTTTGAGGATAGTTATATATAAAGAAATATGTATTATGTTTACAGTGATATAACTTTTGAATAATAACTAAATATGGCAATTTTATTTGTTAACTTTAAATAGTTGGATTCAAAATTTTCAGTATATAATTTTAGAAGAGTAGCAAGATTTAAGAAATTTCAACAATATAAATCTTAGTCATTAAAAAATATTCGTATTAAAAATTAATTTTATAATTAATTTAGATAATTAGTTGTAGAATTCCTTTATATTTTATTTTAGCTCGTGAACAACGGAAATACTCTAGCATTCAAAAAAGAAAATTCTTTTTTTTTATAGCTCATATGACCAATATAATGATCGGATGCTTTTATACTGAAATCTCTTGTAAACATTTTTATGTGTTCTTTAAAAAACATAAAATTTTTTAATAGTTTTACATGTGTTCTTTAAAAACATAAAAAGTTAAAAGTATTTTATCTAATTCTATATACATAACTGATAGAAATAAACAAATTGATAAAACATTTTATATTGTTTCTATAATTCTGCAAAAGTTACCATAAATCATTATTTGTAATATTACTTATGTAATTTGTATTTGTATTAATTAGTTCTAGAGTTTTTATAGATTTTATAAGAAAATAAATATATAATAAAAGTATCAATCATGCACATTATTACAATTTTTAAACTTCACAAGCAAAAGTCACTTAATTGACTTTTAATAGATTTTGTGGTTAGCTTAATAAAATTTTAGTATATATTAAGATACACTAATCCACTCCTCTAAGAATTCTAAGAATTATTTTGCTGATGACACGTGTCTACCTCAAATGTTGTAATTTCTCTCAAATAATGTTTAAGAGATTAAATTATATAGACATATTTTGTATATCTTTTTCTATACAATAAACAACTAAAGAAAATTACTAACTATATTATATATATAACATACATATAAGGTTTTTAAAATATTTTTTTTAAAACAATTCATTTAAAATGTATACTGAGTTTTACAGTAAGTGCTGAATTTATAAATTTATTGATGAAAAACATTAAATATATTTGTTATCTAACATTTTTTATAATTTTTTATAAGATTATCTATATAAGACATAGTAATAAATTATTAACCACTATTTTTATTTTTATTTTTAGTTACAGAATATGGAAGTGAAAGTTTTTAAGTTTCTCTTTTCATAAAATATTTATTTTATTAAATGCGCATTATAATCTGTAACAAAAATTTGAGCATTGAGGACACAATTTCCATAAATACATATTTCTCTTAACCATAATTGATAAATATAATTTGTTTGGTTATTGATGTAAGTTAGTTATTGATTTAATTTAAAAATATAAATTAAATAAATAAAAAATCCCACAAAATTATCAACCAATCAAATTAAAACAATTAATTTGATAGTTTTTCTATGCGTGACATATTATCAAAAATTACTTAAGTGACTTCTCAATTAATATATATGGTAATGATATAAGATATATAAGAATATATTAATCATTTCTAAAAGTGATAAATCAACTATTAACACATTGTTACTGCAAATGATTAAAGTTTTTGAAAATTATATATTTGATTTTATTGCATTCATTTGACACTATAGATATAATATATTTAAATTTATTTGATGTAGTATCATATGTATTTATATGTATATTATAAATTTATATAATGTAGTTTATGATAATTAGTTGTTTCAATAATTAAGTTATGTTAATTCGTTTACATTTAAGATGTTTGGTTGTTTATTTTGGTAACATATATTAGATTAGGTAATTATATGATTAGTCTTTAAAAAAAACAAATAATTAAAATTTAAATATCAACAACCAATCAAATTAAGAGAATTACTTCAAAAGTTACAAAATATTTTACTTTCCGTTAGGTTACGATACATTGACTTATTATCTATTCCATGAGGTGGAGTTCCGATAATCTTCACTCCACATTGACTTTGTAACTCGTTAGCAAGTTTACCGACAGTATCGTCACCATTGGTAATGACCACGATAGGAGGATGATCCAGTAGATTTCCTTGCTTACGGGCAAAATAATACCGGCCAATGTCAACGACCATCTCAGACTCCAATAGCAGCAATTTTGGTGTCCATCCTGTTTTCACATTTCAAAGAAAAATGTTTAGTAGCTTTTCTTTTGAAAAATTAATAAACCTTAAACTAGAAAACTGAAACTAGCCTTGAAGAGGTTGACACACATAACAGATGGCTTTTCTAGCGTGATAAGGTTTAACAATTATCTTTCCCTGATACAAACTGTTGAAGATTGCTTCACCTAGGGAATTGAGTGCATAGACTGTCACAACACGGGAGTAGTAGTGATACTTCCCAATTACTGCATAAATGTTGGCTTTGAGACTAGCAGCACTGGAAATGTCTATCGTAGTGGATACAACAAATCGATGAAGACGTCTACGTCTCCCTCATCTAACTTAATCTTTTCATAACGATCAATTGCTTGGGTTACTTTAGCACCTCTCTGACTTCGTTTCTGAGACCATCCCGCTTCATCAACCCAAAATTTCTTAGAGCTGGAGCTAGGAATGTCCGGTTTAATGGGTGTGCCACTGCCACTGTGATCTCCACTATCACAAGAAGAAACTAAAACAGCATCGCGGTTATTGTTTACAGCACTTGCTCGAGTTCCAGTCATCAAACATTTCCAAGCAAGAGTGTTCGGAAATCTCTCAGCAATTTGGAAGCTTGTGGCACTGCCCTGATGTATGCAGCCAAAATCAGGGCGTGGAGTTGTTTCAGCATCGGCATTACCCAATGTCAGATTGGCTTCAACGAGGAGAAAAAAACGATAGATCAACAATGATGGATCTAACAGAAGAAAATGAAATATTCGAGCATGGATTCACTTTAGGAGCTTGCTGAAGAAGAAGACCAGGTGTTTGAAGAAGAAGAAGAAGAAGAAGAAGAAGAGATTCCACTTTGAGCAGCTCTAGGTGTTTCAAAGTGTGGCCTTTTTCAGAGCCGTGAAAAAATCGTGCAAACGCTACAAGAAAACATTGCTTTTGCAACTACAAGTTTAGTAACTAAATAGTTGCAAATACATATTTTGAAACATATTTGTGACTAGTTTGTTTGGTTAGAAACGTTTCATCGCTAATAGAAATAGTCGCAAATTAGTTGGTGATTTGCAACTAATTTGTTTCTATGAAATGCATTGTAAATTAGCCACTAAATTACAACTCTGATATGAGTTGCGAATAATTTATATGATTCTGACTAATTAGCAACTGTTTTATTTGCCAATCTTGCTACAGCATTTTGTGACCAATTAACAACTGCTCTATTTTGGTAGTCATAAGATAGTCGCAAAATATAGTGACTGATTAGCAACTACATTGTCTTTATGTAGTCGGCCAAAAAATATAGTAACCATTTTTCAACTACATAATTCTCATGCCCTGCAATATAGTCTCAAATATAGTGACTAATTAGCAACTACATTATTCGTATGTGAGTTTCAAATTAGTTGCAAAACTATAACGATTAAGTGAATTAAAAATATTAATAATCCAAATCCATAAAATAATAGAGCTTAATTTAAAAAAGTTGATACTAGTTTTCAATGAAATATTAAGTTCCTTAAAACTTAAAATTCACAATGTAATACATTTACAATTCCTTTGACACAACAAAAATAAGGATAATAGTCACTTATGTCATAGTAGTTGGTTCTTTAGGAGCACTTCCGGCCATAAACTCTCAAAATGTTGGATCTTTACCTCGCATATAACTGACCAGAATCTGCAAAGTGTTGTTGTGTCTTCATTTTTCTGCGGTTTCAGCATCACGTCGAGTATTAGCGACTGCTTGCTCTTCAAGTTGACGTTGAGAAGCTTGTAATTGTTCTTGCAATTGTACAAATGCAGAAGACGTGGAACTTCCTGGACCTCCTTTTCTCAGACAAGTTCCCTTCCATTAGGGACAACTTCTCCTCTATTTTTTTCCTTGGTTTGAGCGATCTACTGGGCTTTAACAAAAATATTGTTCTTGAATCATCTCGTACAAGTATGGTGACTGAGCTTCCCAATGGTGGCCTTGCTACACATCTACGAATTTATATGGAGCTATGTAATAAAAAGTTAGATAAAGATATGTTAGTTAAGGTAAAAATTATTTTTACAGCAAAGTTTTCAAAAGCTTTGATATCTTTTGAGTCAGCTTCCCATCATCCTAAAAGACCAAAAGAACAAAGTATTTACAAGTAAGAAGTTTTTGTGATACACTAAAAGAATTGAAATAAACTCATCAAAGAATGAACCATCTAAGCAAGATACTACCACGTTGACACAAGGCAAACAAACCTGAAGTCCAAAGTATTTCGAATCTAATAAAATGAAAAAACAAGAAATATATAATATAAACAAAGTGAACATCATTAAAAAGTTTGTATAAGAGCAAACAATCAATCAACTATCATCATATGTTCCACACAACCAATATTAAGCCAAAAGAAAAGGTTATCCAAAACAGCGGAGTTTGGTTCAAAAATTCACATCATCAAAGAGAGCACAAATCCATTTACATGAAACAAATTCACATCATTAACCAGACCCCACAGTTTAGTAGTAAACATCTAGAATTACAGCTACAAACTGATACCAAAAATCTAAATTTCGATGTAAAAAGAAGAAGGGGAAACTCCTCACCAAATGGTACCATCTCTTGGGGTTGGAGATAAGACCGGAAGATAGTGTCCACAGCCAAGACTTGCAAGAAGATCATCCAAAGTCATCGGATTTTAAGGCGGTGGATGACTAGGGTTTTGATTTGGTGTTTGATGCGGGTTATGTTCCGGTGGGGGCGAAACATCACTACTCGGCGGGGAAAAAAGGATGTGAGGCGGATGATGGAGAGTCTACGAATGCGGTGGATACTCCGAAACGAAATTATAAGTGTGCATATATTGTACTGGCAGAGGGCCTAGGTACAAGTATCTTGAATTGGAAGTACTTGGGTTAGAGTCAGAGTAAGGCCAACAGCCCGAATTTCACCGTGACTCCCACCACGACCTTTCATCTATCTCCCGACGGCGAATACTATAGATTATTTCTAAAGAAGAGAAAGAGTTTGGACACAGAAGAGAAGTTGGTTATTAAGGGTTTTTTGATTCTGAAAACAGAAAGCGAGATTTCTAAATCCCTTATATATTATATATGAAGTGATTTTGACATGTGTCATCATCACAATCAATTTCACCAAAAAAATAATGACATGTCCACTAATAATGATGAAGTGGCTTAGAATTAATTGTGACATGTACATTTACATTTAATGTTAACTAGGTGACCGGCCCGCACCCTGTGCGGGTATATACAGATTCAAATTATGGACTTAATAATACAAAATTTTAGAAGTAATAGATTTTATATCATAAGACCACCGTCTTTGAGGTAAAGCATCAGACACAGAAAAATGCTGGTACACGATATTTTAAATGGAGGAGATGGAACAAAGTAACTTCAGTATCAATATGTAGTTATTGTGTGTATTTATAATTGCAACATCACAAAAAAATTTGTGTGTTGAAGGTTGAATTTTATTTTTCAAATCTGAAATTAATAGTATGTAGTTTTTTATAAGTAACATATTTTCTATTATCACTAATTAGAATTGTATTGTATATGTGTTGTAATTCTTTATTTTAGGTGAAAAATATTATTATGCATAAATACATATTCTCTATTATGCTAAAGTTATTTTATAAACAATTTTTGTTGTTAACATACATTTGTACTAAGCTCTANTGAAAAATATTATTATGCATAAATACATATTCTCTATTATGCTAAAGTTATTTTATAAACAATTTTTGTTGTTAACATACATTTGTACTAAGCTCTAAATAAATATTTACGTGTTTCATTATGATATTAAGATATTTTAGGAATGTCTAAACATAGATTTAAAAAGTAAAAACTAATAATCATATGTTTAATCATGTTTTGTTAATACAAACACAATATTTATAATGGGCCCGAATTGCACATAGAAATAAGAACTTGAAATACAAAAGATACCTTCCCGGCCTGAATGGCCCAAAGTAAAAACATCTGAACCAATGAAAAAATTGTGTGGTCGATGACCAATCACTTTAAAAAAAAAAACAGAAAAGGAAAGAACAAAATTTTATGTCTCGATGTTTCTTTATCGAAAGACGATTTCCATGGCCAAACTTTAATCGAAGCTAGAGCACTCATGATACGAACGGCCGCGACTTACTTGTGGTGGTAAAGATGGAAACGACTGCTTGAAGAGGTGCAAATCGATGGCAGCAGATCAAAGTACTTCACCTTTTCCAATCTATTTAGGTGATTTTCTCTATTTTTTCTTTTAACAGATATAAAAATCTAAAAAGAAAATCTTACTTGTTTTTTTTTAACTTGTTATGCATGTTGGATCTGAAGGCATCCGTGAAAAGCACGATGAGTTTGAGATGGTTGAAGAACTTCACCTTTTCAGGTCTCTTTGACAAATTCCTAAGAAGATTTGAAAGACCACAAAAAGGTAAATCTGATTTCGCATCTTTCTTTTTGATCCATAGTTAATAGTTAATAAAAATCTAATTGTTATAAAATTGATTCAAAAAAAATCTGAACAACAAAAGCCAAATAACAGTGGCAAGAAAGCCTAAGATTCTTTTGACATTTTCTATTTACTGTTAAAATTATTAATTACAGCTTTAGTATCTGTGTTTAAGTGTCTTAAAAATGGTAATTTTTTTTTTCCTTTCAGGAATAATATACCCTCAGAGAAAATATTAATATTCAAAATACGAAGATTATGGATTTCATTATTCTATAAAGAGAACATGAATTTAAAATAAAAGATAAGTTATTTCCAGATACTTTGTCTTTTTCACGTTATTATAAATCCTAATTTCCATATAAATACAGCATGATTAGTTTATTAATGTGTGTATAAACAACATAATGAAATCATGTTCAAGAAAATACCTATATAGACCGAAGATAAAATCTTAAATATGAATGAAACATCACATTTGTTGAAGGCATCAGTCTCTAAAATTGCAGGATTAATCAAGAGCTGTGATGCCTCAAATGCATTGGTGATTTGGAGTTCACCTGCAGCGAATATATATGTAAGTATATTATAATACAATTAACATCCACTTGAAAATAATATTATCTATTAATTTTTTTTTTTAATTTAATAGATAAGAAAAGTTTATACCTCTAAATCTCCCGATCCTTACAAACCTGATTAGGTATATGGCTTTTCTTTCTTCTTCTTTACTGCAACCCTCATAGAGGATCTCACACAGCAGGAAACACGAGAGTCACTATTATTAAAAGTAGAATAAGTATTGAATTAATATGAACTTGAAGGATTACTCAAAATAATAAACTTGAGATAAAAAAAATTACTTGATGTCGCGAGGTGTAAACTTCACTGCGACTTGGATAGTTTCAAGCACTCCCAAGTCCATAACCTGACCAATCACATCTGCAAAAAAAATTTAAAAATTATCGTTTCAGTTATTGAAAATATAATAAAATACATTGATGTAAAAATTACGAATGAGAAAATTTGGGTTGAGTGATCCACTCAAAACAGAGACGGAAAGTCTACCAAACTTAGGAACATGTTTTCATTCACAAGAAGAGATCTTGTGTTTTTGTACTATTGACGATACTCATTTTGTAGGAATGATCGGTTGCTCGATAGGNTACCAAACTTAGGAACATGTTTTCATTCACAAGAAGAGATCTTGTGTTTTTGTACTATTGACGATACTCATTTTGTAGGAATGATCGGTTGCTCGATAGGATCCGGTTGCAAGACTGAGGCTATAATTCTGAATGTGTCTCCATGCTTCAACAGGAAGAAGGTGTCCTTTATTTTCCATGTAAGTCTTCTTGCAAGAGGTATGGATTTTATTTGTAGCTAATGTAGCTGTGAATAGATTTGAGAAAACTTTGGCACTTTATGTGTTTTTATATAGCAGTAGGTTAGTCGATGGCTTCTAACTGACACTTAAACAAAATCTTTAGTATGTTCGGATTCAGTTTAGGAAATCCCTAGAGTATTGATGAAGCAAAAATATTTAAAACTATATTGCTAACGAAAATTTATATATCTTAACAATATTTACAATTCGTTTGGTACAGAAATCTTTATAATATCTACGATTTAAAGAAACAATATTTTTGAGTAGTTATTATATAGAGATTCTTCATGGCCAAGTTAAACGATTTAATGCATTCTTAATTTGTAACAAATTTATACGATTTACAAGTTTTGCACAAGGCAGAAGAAAAATTACATAATTCAAATTTGAACCTCCAAAAGGGAAAAAAAGACAGGAAAAGAAAGAAACTTACTTCCATCAGAGAAGTTAGTCGATACAAAATCTCGAGACATTTTAGTTTAGTGATAAGAGTGATCGCCACTTGCATTGCATGTGGTGGAGTTGCTGTGAACTGCGGTTGGCTTTTGATTCTTTTCACCTAGTGATCCGCTATGTTCTGAGGAAGTGGTGTGGGTTGCTGCAGTCTCCTTTTGGCCACCTGCGACCGGTGTCTGATCAGTAACACTCCGGTCCATATTGTTGTGCACTGTGATGTGCCCTTGAGCAGGTTTCTTGGAGGAGCTCTTAGGCTCTGAGTCGCTGTGAATTACGCTTAGAACTTGATTCTTTTCACCGGCTGAGCAACTCTGTTCAGAAGAAACGCTGCTTCCTGCTTCTGTAACCGCAACTTGCTTTTGCTTCAGGCTTTCATTTTCAGCATTACGGTTCAGGTCCCTGTGTTCAGCGGTCTGGTCTTGATTGGTTTCTTTGGCTGAGATTTTGTATCTGAGTCATTTTTATCTGCGGTTTGGTCTTGATTGGTTTCATTGGCTGATATCTTGTGTTCTGTGTCACTATTAACTGCGGTTTCACCTTTGGTTGCTTCCTGGGATGAGCTGGCATCTGATGAGGACATGTTAGAAGCTTTGGTATTACCAGTCTTGCTCTCCAGAAAACGAACAACTACACATGTGATATTGTCAGAACTTCCTCTCTTTATTGCTTCTCCCACAAGTTTCTTGGTTGACTCCTCTGGTTCTTCAACCTCTTTCACCACTGCAACAGCTTCCTGCAACACCATAGAGATCTCAATCAATCATCAAGCTCAATATAAGAGGGAAGAAAGTTAATTGACAAACCTCATTGGAGAAAACATCCCATAGTCCATCGCTGGCAAGGATCAGAAACTCAAGAGAATCATCAATCTTCTCTTCCTGCATAAAACAAGACCTTTTGAACACAAGTAGATGTGTATGTGGGTAGATAAGAAAGTGAAGTCATATATATACCTGAATCTCTGGGTCGGCAATAACATACTCTTTCAGAAGCCGATCACCAAAAGAGCGAGAAACTGCAAGAACTCCTCCAACTCTCCAAGTCCCTATTCAATCTAGGATTCAGAACTATATGCAGTCGAAAAAATTGAGAAATAGATTTAACAGTTTCTTTCTTTATTACCAGCCCACATGACAAAACCACCAGCATTCTCAATGCGTTCACGCTCATCGCTTTGGTCAGGTTTATGGTCTCTTGACACAGCAAAGGCTACAGAACAGAGGAATCATCTCATACAAAAAACATTTCACATTATATAACAAAGAGAGCTTATCAAGAGATATTACCAGTTCCGGCTCTACAGATAACAGCTCTGGAGTCACCAACGTTAGCAACAAGTAAACGATCACGAACGAGAATAGCAGTAGAGGCAGTGGAACCAGCGTCTGTAGTGTGGTTGTTCTCTGACTTGAGAAGTTCAGAGTCTGTATGGTTATAGGCATCAGCTGGAACATTAAAAAGGAACGAAGCAAAGGTTTTAGATCAAACAATGAACGATTAAGTTGAAAACCAAAAGAAGATTACAGAGGAAGTAAACACCTATAGCAGATTTGGTGTCAGAAATGAAGCTAGGATGAGCGATAAGATTGCTGAAAAGATGACGCTTCAAGTACTCAGCTGCTGCAGCTCCACCATGGCCTGCAAGGAACATGATTCAGTTTTTCTCGTTCCTAAGTGGAACAAACCTAATGCGTGATAAAGAATACCATCAAAGACTCCAAAAAGACCAACGATTTCTCCATTGACACCGTCGATCCTAGTCTCGAAGAAGTCTTCCATGGATGATCTCTTCCCAGCTGAGCTTGCATATCCATAGCTAAATTTTCCATCCTGGCTGAAAAGTTAAAATGAAAGGAACATTGTTGATCCGTAAGTCAAACATGTAAGGCTATTGTGGTTCTATTCAAGTATAAACAACATAATGAAATTGTCAAGGATTGGGGAACAACATGTAAGGCTATTGTGGTTCTATTCAAGTATAAACAACATTGAAGATTTCTCCATTGACACCGTCGATCCTGGATTATACACATGTAAGTCTTCTTGCAAGAGGTATGGATTTTATTTGTAGCTAATGTAGCTGTGAATAGATTTGAGAAAATTTTGGCACTTTATGGGTTTTTATATAGTAGTAGGTTAGTCGATGGCTTCTAACTGACGCTTAAACAAAATCTTTAGTATATTCGGATTCAGTTTAGGAAATCCCTAGAGTATTGATCAAGCAAAAATATTTAAAACTACAGTATATTGCTAACGGAAATTTATATATCTTAGCAATATTTACAATTCGTTTGGTACAGAAATCTTTATAATATCTACGATTTAAAGAAACAATATTTTGAGTAGTTATTATATAGAGATTCTTCATGGCCAAGCTAAACGATTTAATGCATTCTTAAGGATTTTAATGCGTATTTAATGAATTAAACAGAGAAAGTATCGCAAAAGGATGTTCTTTGAATCGAGAAAATACAAAAGGTAAGTATTTAAATGGATTTCCTTTTTAGTAGTGTCGATGGTAAAAATAAATCAAAAAATAAATTCTAAAAAATCAACCAATAGAATCGCTAGAATCTTCTGAGAAGGCCTGTGTGAGTGCCACGTGTCAAAGTGACTTCTCTTTTAATGTATAGGGGGATATATACTTTTGGTAAGTTTTTTCTTGCAACAACGCAGTAACACCGACGTCTCTTTCAGTCTAAGAAAACACTACAAATTTCATAATCAAAACCAATTTTAGAGAAAATCATAACAGTTTAGAGATTAAAATTCTGGGATTTTCATCTGAAACAGACATGAACAATGAGGTGTTTGAAGAGATGTTTATACTGATGGTGATGATGGTTGAAGAAGCCATGTTCGCTGACTTTGAGGAGTTGCTTTTCAGCCTCTTCTTTCATTGCATTGATAATGTCGTCTAGTGCTTGAAGAACTTTGATCCTTGATGCGTTCAGTTGCATTGAGTAATCACTTTTACAGACATAAGAAGAAAAGAAAACACAAAAATCAGTGTGGCATCAAATCAAGTCAATACCAGTTTACATCTGTTCGAAAATAAGAAGGAAACAACATTGCTAAGAACTGAAAATCATTGATGACTCTCATCAATCTACATGTGTTTTAAAATCAGAACGAAACCACAATAAAAATCCATAAGAAGCAGCATTAGTAAGAATATAAGAGCCATTCTCGCTGAGAGGATGTTAGAAATGACTATTATCTAGACGTAATTGCATACTATGAACCAGTAAGCCAAAGAGGTACAAAGAATCTGCTATAAAAAAGCAAAGAGGAGACTATGAAAGTGGACAGTGAATTCATTGATCTTAGATCAGAATCGTGAAACGGAAACGAAGAAGAAGAAAGGATTCACGATTCCTGGACACAAAATATGGTTAATGAGAAAGAGGGTGAGGAAAGGTGACGACGCTTAGGATGAATTGAGATTGCTGGACCACGCAGGAAATCAACAAAGAATACCTGTCAAACAAAAAAAAGCCCAAAACCCGTAACACTCAATGACGTGGCGAAACGAAATGTTTTCATTGGCCTAATATAATTGCTGACGTGGGAATGCTGAATGTTGAGGATATCCCCTTTTCGTATTTTATTGATAGAAATACAAAATAATGTTTACCTATTTTTAAGTGATTCTTTTACATATTTTCCTTTCATTTTTAATTAATTCTAATCACTTCCTTTATTGTTTTTTATTTTATTTTAATCACTTCATTTATTGTCTTGCATGAATATGGAGTTCATATGGATTATGTTTTGATATATGAAAATTTTAAAATATCTTAAAAACTAATGTATCTGATTAACCGATATTTGTACCTAAAATAATCATATTAGCCAATTCGATTTGGGTATTTTGAACTCAAACTAAAGATAACCAAATAACCAAAAGTAACTATTGTATATTACTCGATTTGATTCGGTTTCAGTTCTAACGTATAGGACTTAAAAATATTCAATTAAATATATGATGACACATAAAATATATAACTTAAACTATGAAAAACATTAATTTATTAAAATATAAAACTTAACACCCGCACGGATGTGCGGGTCAATCTCGAATTGCCTATTTATTTTTCTTCATTTTATTTTTAGTTTATGGTTACTGTTCCTTTCGAGTTATTCACGTGAATATTTTTCATGGCAAAACACTTTCTTAAGGTCTTCATGGCAGAAAATTAATGAAATTATCTGAATCAGTTGATCACTGAACCTGTAATGTTTTTCTAGAATCAGTCATTAACAATTTCACAGTATCCTTCAATAACATAGTACTAGATTTGTTTCGCGTTTCAAAAGCGCGGAATCATTTTCATTCATAAATTACTTTTAATTAAGTTATAGTTTTGTATATAATTTATAAATTTTAATGTTTTATACATGTATGTCCTTTGTGGAAGTTTCTCAAAAGTTACCCACAACTAAAATTGTCAGAAAAGCATCAAAAGTCTGATCGAGTTTGTCAGTTTATTGTCGGAATCTGAAATTATGTTCCACGAAACCACAGTGTTCCATGAAGTGACATCTCTGTGAGGCATTTCGTCGAATACCTTGACCAATTATCACCCAAAGAAAGCATCGCTAGTTCGCTTACATACTCAACACAGACTCCATATCTTCTCTTTTGAAGGAAGAAGGAGGAGATGGTGAGAGAGAGGGATTGTCGATGGTTGCTGGTGAAAGAGATAGAAAGGTGCCCTTTACTTGTGAAACAAAAATTTTCTACTGATTAATAGACGCATAGTTTTGTGGATAGAAAACCAACACGAGATTTTTAATTTTTGTTACATGAGATATACTCCCTTTGTTTCATTATAAATGTTATTTTAGTTTTATGCACACGGATTAAGAACAATATTAATTTTACATATGTTCTATATACAAACACAATTACCTATACATCTAACCATATTTTAACCAATATAAAAATAAATTACATACTAAAATTAATAAATTTTGCATTGAAAACAAAAAACGAAACTTATTTTTGTAACAAAAAAATCTCTATTTTGACACTTAATATGAAACGGATGGAGTAATAATGATATTGTAAGACAATAGCTGCCAAGGATAATTTAACCTAATTAGTCTAGAATATTGCTAGGCTTTTACTTTCTGCCTAAGTGCTTAGAACTTATAAGACCTATCTATCTATGGTCATTACTGTTATTTTAGAAATGAATTTTGTAATTTATCATATTCTCCATAATTTTAGATTTAATTATATTTTAGAATCTTTATAAATTGAAATAGAAGACAAAGAGTTATGCACATATGATTGAAATTATTTTTAATTATTACAAACTTAAGGTTACAACTTTTTAATGATTCTCTTTTAATATATAGGGGATACAATAGTAAGTTAAGTAAAAAAAAGGCAATACAACGGTAAGTTGTAACAGTAAATTAAACGGATTAATATGTACCAAAATCTTATGTCGATTGACAAACTATGAATTATAAAACCATACATCAACTTTTGTTTTTTGGTCTACGACAATTTAAAGCCCATCGCAAGTATTATCTTATTATATAAAATTTGGTTCTTCAAAGTCACTAATTAACAAAATTGTAACACATAATAATTATATATTTATGACTGTAACATGTGTTAAACTATTTCATAGTTAATATCTTATTATATAGATAATAACAAAAACGAATTTTGTTAAAAAAGATAATTAGAAATATAGTACTTTCAATTTTTAAAATCCTAAAGAAAAGATATTTACAAAAACAATATTTGATAGTTATTTTCCATTTAATATTGTGACATGTATTAAAATCTCATGATTAAAAATATATATACTAAGATAATAAAAAATAATTTCGAAAATATTAATTTTATAATTGTTTATAATTAAAAGAAAAAACGAAGCTAACAGTTTTTAGTTGTAGTTTTTTTTTTTACAAATCCTAAACACAGAGATTTAAAATACCAAAAACTAATTTTGAAAAGAATAATTTTAAATATTGTTTAAAAGTAAAATAGATAAATAAACAGTGTTTAATTGTAGTTTTCCCATTTTACAAATCCAAAACAACAAACTATTCGTAAAATAGATTATTATCAATTTTCCTTTTCTAAAATTCTAAAAAAAATTATTTGATAGTAATTTTCCTATTAAGATTTTATATATGTAAAAATATATCATATAAAGAAAATATCTATAGTAATAAAATGAAAATGATTTTAGAGATAAAAATAATGTTTTAAAATTTTTAATAGCAATTTTTTAAACCATTTTATTTTTAAAAATTCAAGTAAATAAAGATTTGCAAAACAATTTATTTGATACTTATTTTTCTTTGCTAAAATTCCGAATAAAAGGTATTTGAAAAAACATATTTTATAGTAATTGTCAGTTTCTAAAATCTTGAACATAATAGAATTATTAAATAATGTTTAATAGTTTTTTTTAAATCCTAAACAAAAAGTATTTGTAGAATAATTATTTCAAATATTTTATGTTATTTTCTTCTTAAGCTGATGATGATTTTTAATATATATTAAGATAATAAATGAATTTTAAAAATATTAATTTAGAAAAGTAAAAAAAAAGAGAAGTTTTTTTTTTGGTCAACTACCCATCTAGCTTAGATCAAGTGGAGACAAACGAACCGATTCTCCGAGGAGCATCTCTGTCTGTCCGGGTCTGATCTATATGGGAAAATATATATATGGGAAAAGATATACCCTCGCTAAAAGATATAAAAAAAAAGAGAAGTTATAAGTTTTGAATTGTAGTTTTTCTTAATACAAATCCTAAACAAATATTTAAAATAATAAAAACGAATTCTAAAATTTTAATTTTTAATTTTTTAAAAAAATAAAAAAGTAAAGGGTGTTTAATTATAGATTTCTTTTCTACAAATCCTAAGAAAAAATATTCGTAAAATAATTTATTTATTACCAATTTGTCTTTTCTAAAATCATAAGAAAATATTATTGATAGTAATTTTACTTTTAATGTTTTATATATATTAAAATAAATCATGATTAACAAAAATTATATACAAAGATAATGAAAAGGATTTTTACAAATAGTTTAGTTGATACTAAGATAATGATAAAAAGATATTTTATAGTAATTGTTCTTTTCTAATATCTTGAACATAAAAAAAAATTATAAAAGAGAGTTTTATAGTAGTTTTATTTTTTTCAAATCTTAAAAAAATATAAATTGTAGAATAATTCTTTCAAATATTATTTATGCTCGTTTCTTCTTAAGTTGGTGATTATTTTTAATATAAATATACTAAGGTAATAAAAACAAAATTTGAAGATATTAATTTTAAAAGTTTTTTAAAAGTAGAAAGAAAAAGTTAAAAGTGTTTAATTGTAATTTAATTTTCACGAGTCTTAAACAAAAATATTTAAAATAATAAAAAACAAAATTTAAAATATAAATTTTAAATATTGTGTAAAAGTAAAAAAAAAATTAGACGGTGTTTAATTGTAGTTTTCGTTTTTGCAAATCCTAAACAAAAAATAATATTCGTAAACTATATTATTAATTACCAATTGGCCTTTCTGAAATTATAAAGAAAATATTATTGGAAAGATTATTTGATAGTATTTTTTCTTTTAAATTTTTATATATGTTAATGTGTGCTTCTTGAATCTCTGACATAACGTCACCAGCCACCACCCTATATATATTTCTCGATTCTCTCTCTCTCTTTCCTCATCTCCACAAAGCCGTCAATCAAAAATCAGCGCAGCCATGTCTATCAACCACTCTTTTATGATTGTTAGATTTTTGTGAACCCAAAAAATTTCATTTGATTTTATAGTTGTGAAACAACTATTAATTGGAATAATATTTTCTGAACCTATTTTTGTTGTGCTTTCTTTTAAGGGAAATATGGCAGAATCAGGGATGAGAAGTGCCACAAAATGTTTTTGTTAGTTTTTGTTTTCTCAGAAGGCCACATATCTTCTATAGTGTTTCCATTTACATTATCATCACATGCCTTAAGTATTGACATGATGCTCTATCCTCAGACTCCGTAGTCAAGTAGAGTCATGTTCTGTAGTGATATATATTGTCTTCTTCTGACTATCCTGAACGCAAGTATCTCCGCATGAGACTTTTTAGGTATATTACTTTTGTCACGCACAAAGAGAGGATTTTTCTGCAAGCCAAGCCTTAGAAGGACCATCCTACCATTGCAAGGTGTCCTTTTTCATCTTTATGCCCCTTTGAAGCTACCATCAATACGGTGGATTTCATTTCGCGATGTATCTGTTATATATACAGTTGTGCTCTATATGGGTTACTAATAGGGATTTTTTTTTTTTGGCCAAAATGTGAATTTCATAAAGATATGAGACGAGTTTGCAGATTTACAAAAGGGGGAACATCTATGCTAAGTCAGCCTTGGCAAAAAATAAACAAGGCAAAGCTAGACAACTTATCAAAAAGAACGAACAGCGAGTTACTCATGTCTGAGCCATTCTTGCATCAGAGGCTGGAACCGGGCAAGCTTCCTTCTCCCGAGAATCGCATCCCTAATGACTCAATCAATTCTCTTGAAGATTACCTCAGGCGTTTGAGAGACTCCATCATGCAGCCTTTTGTTTCTCTCAGTCCAAAGGCTTGAAATAGTAACCTGAGCAGCAGTGCGCTTAAGAGTGATGCTCACTACTGAGTCCCTAATTCCCATCCACTCCACAAAAGCAGTCCAAGTATGAAACTCGCCATATGAGTATCCAAGCCTGCGCAGCACACAATCCCAAACAGCTTTACTAATCTCACAGTGGAGGAATAAATGGTCCCTATCTTTGTCCACCAAACTACAAAGACAACAAGAAGACGGGATATTCATTCCCCAAGCAACCAGTCTAGATCTTGTAGGGAGTCGATCCTTATGAGCCACCCAAGCTGTGAAAGCGTGTCTAGGAACATGACCTTTAAACCATACATTTTGAGTCCAAGGCTGCGCCAGTTCCCTGTTTCTCAGAATGTGCCAGGTCTTACTAATAGAGAAATTATGCAGCTCAATTCCATTTATTTCCCACGCATAAGAGTCTTCAACAATAGTATGCATAGGGAGAGGAATGGTGGTGAGATACGTGTGGAGCTCCTCTGCAGCTGGGGATCGTGCTCCTCTAAGAAGCCATCCATCATTACGGCAGGCATTTGCTACAGAAGCTAGAAGAGGGATTTTCAATTCTCTCGGACCCAGCTCACCAAAGCGGTTTAAAAGGGATCCAAATGGCGTCCATTTATCATACCAGAAACTGATTAGCTGACCATTACCCAAATTTGCTTTCAGAAACCTCGCAGCAAGTCCTCTGAGAGATAGTAATGATCGCCAGGGAGATGAAGTGGCTTTGTCTTCATCCGTAGCCCAGAAGTTATCGCCTTTTATTCTATATTCCTTGACCCATGAATCCCATAGTGAGTCTTTTGCAGTGAATAACCTCCAGATGAGCTTCAGACAGAGCGTCTTATTCCATCGAGAGATGTCACGCAAACCCAAGCCACCCTCTTGTTTCGGAAGAGTCACAGTCTCCCAAGCCACCTTAGCCATACTACTTTTAGATTCTTTGCCACCCCAGTGAAATTGAGAACACAATGATTCAATCTTCTTGATACAGTTCTTGGGGAGGATAAATGCAGCGGTCCAGAAGTTGATACAGCCATATATGACAGAAGACAAAAGTTGCCTTCGCCCTGCATAAGATAGGGCTCTAGCTGACCAGCAGTTGAATTTTGAAGAGATCTTTTCGATGAGAGGCCTATAATCAGTAAGTCGTAGCTTCCTATACATCAGAGGGAGCCCTAAGTATCTGATTGGCATAGAACCCATCGTGAGACCAAGCCGGGAAATCTCTACATTTTCATCATTGCTTAAACCTGCAGTATAGAGCTCAGTCTTTGACTTGTTCATCCTCAGACCCGACCAACAAGCAAATTCCTCCATAGTATCAGCAATGCATTTAACAGAGTCAATGGTTCCATCAATGAAAATCATCAAATCGTCAGCAAAGGATAAATGAGAGACTTGTAAGGCTGAGGTGTTGGGGTGATAGCCAATTGATCCATCAAGATACTTTCTCTCCAGCTATTGAGAGAAAACTTTAATAGCAAGGACAAAAAGATAGGGTGATAGAGGGTCACCTTGCCGTAGACCTCTAGTACCCTTAAAGTAGCCGCAGGGTTCTCCATTTATTGCAACCGAGAAACGCGTAGTGGTAAGACATTTCTTGATCAGGTTCCGAAAACCAAGAGGAAATTCCAGGGCTTCAAGGGTATGAAGAACAAAATCCCAATCCAGGGTATCAAAAGCATTCTGGAGGTCAGCGTTTAGAGATCTTCTTCCAGTTGTATCCCGAGACCAGCTCCGTAGCAAGGAGCACGTTTTCTACCAACAAGCGGCCAGGAACAAAAGCCGACTGAGAGGTGGAGATTAGGTTCGGAAGGTGATCTTTAAGCCGGTTGGCTAATAGCTTCGAGATCACTTTGTACACAGTGTTACAACAAGCTATTGGCCTGAACTCAGCCATCTTATTCGCATTGGCCTTCTTAGGGACAAGGATAAGAAGAGTTGCATCCATTGCTGTAAAATCTCACCTGAATAGAAGAATTCTTTCACAGCATCAATCAGATCACGACCAACAGCTTTCCAATTTCCAGTGAAGAATTCAACCGGATAACCATCAGGACCGGGGGTCTTGTTCTTCGGGAGAGATAAGAAGGCTTCTCTTTGTCAAGATCAGTGAACGTCTCTGCCAGAGATGCAATGGCTTCAGTAGAACACTTAGTTTGCATAAGCGAAGCAATATCAGCCGGAGTGGAGGTTGAAGGTGTGTTGGCACCTCCCAACAGGTTTTGAAAGTAACTGACATCATGGTTTTGGATCCCCTCAAGCGTATCAATTACTCGGCCATTAGGGTCAAGGAGAAAATGGATGTGGGTTTTGAGCTCGTCTTGCTCTGATAGTTCGGTGAAAGAAAGCAGTACCAGCGTCTCCATCAACAGACCATTGAACCCTTGTTCGTTGCTTAAGGAATTTAACCTCAGCCTTAGCTAAACCATACCAATGGGCATGGGCTAATCTCTCCTCCTCAGCAGCAAAGAGCTTGGCGTAGATAGCGAGATTTGTTGACAATCGGTAAGGTGATCAAAAGCTTCCTGCACGCGCTTCTCAATGTCTGAGAAGTTTTCTTTGTTGAAATGTCGAACAATAGGTTTCAATTCCTTCAGCTTCTTAGAAACGCTTAGCTGCTTTGTTCCCACAAAAGGTAAGGCGCCCAAAATTGATTTAACAAGCTCCTTAAAGTCTGGGTGAGAGTTTAAATGAGCAAAGAACTTGAAAGGTCGTTTCTGAGGAGGCTTGAGTTGGTCAAGAAAAGTGCAGCAAGGGCTATGGTCAGAGATACCAGGTTTTCCAAAGACAGCAATGGACTCAGGGAAACGATCAATCCATTCCTCGTTGCAGAGAATACGATCCAGCTTCTTAGAAACAGGAGAATTGGACCACGTAAAAGTGTTTCCACTATACTGGAGGTCAGACAAAGAGCATTAATGAAGACAATCTCTAAAGTCACGCATACCTCTGGTGGAAGTATAATGATCAGCACGAGATTGTACCGAGGGATTGATGATTTCATTAAAATCCCCTGTCACAATCCAAGGAAGACCACAAAGCTGAGGCAAGCAAGATGTAGATGCAAGCTCGCTCCAAAGAAGTCTTCTTTCCATTCTACAATTTGAAGCATAGATAAAGGAGACTACAAAGTCACTGGCCTGGAACGGGAGCTTGATAGAGCAGGTGACCATTTGCAGAGACTTGGCAATTATTTTAACCTGCACAGAAGGCTTCCAGACAACCCAAATTTTCCCAAGATTGGAGAACTCATAGTTGCCTTCAAGAGACCAAGTGGGCATGATGTTATTTATTACAGGAACCGTGTTTGACTGCTGTACATGAGTCTCAACGAGACAACCAAAAATAGGATTGTATTTACGAACCCACTTCCGAAAACCACATTGTTTTACTGGATCATTTATTCCTCTTACATTCCAGCAAAAAAATATCCATTAGGAGGCGGGGTTACGAGGGTTAAAGGGCCTCTAGCCCTGGCTCTTGCACGTTTCATGTGTCTCTTGGAGAAGTATTCAATAAAGTCATCACTGTCGTCATCACCTTCAGAGGGAGATGAAGTACAAGAGGAGGATCCCTTACTAGACTGTTGAGGATCAACATGGCATCCATCCGACAAAAAATCCACATATAAGCTTCCCTTTGAAAGATCATGAGATACTGAGACAGTGCTTCCAGATCGAGCAAGGGTACCAGAAGGAGACACGTGATCAGCGGCGGCAGGGGGGTGAGATGAGTCTGACGTATCCATTAAAGGAGGAGCTTCAGTTGACTTTCTTTTTGGGGGAGATGCCATGGGGTTCAGAAGAGCCTTCTTGTAAACTTCCATACCAGTCTTCAGAGGTTGACCAACAATTGGAAGAAGGTGCTTGACCGGATTTTTACCCTCTCTCTTTCCAAGATTCTCGTTAGCAGTCACTGAATGATTTTTCCGAGAACAAGAGGCGGTGTCATGCTTCACTGAGTTGTAGGTTAAACAAGTCTTTGGAGCATGCTTCACTGAGTTTTTAGTATGTCCAAATTTCTTGCAAAAGGAGCAGAGTGAAGGAAGCCAGGGACTAGAGACAGATATCCTTCTAGTGTCTCCACTTTCAAACCGAGCATTAACGAATTAAGGAAGTGGCTTTCTCGGGTCTATAACAGTGTACACCTTGGCAACTTCGATATTGGTGAGATTTTCAGTGGCAGGATGCAAGCAAATTGGGCGTCCAACAATCCCTGCAATCTCTTTAAGAGCATCTTTGTTGAAGAACTGAAGTGGAACCCCTGTAAACTCTAGCCAAACTGGAACCGTTTCCAACTCTGGTTTGACTTGCTGAATACCTGGAGACTATTTCGCAACAAACATGGTTTGGCCATCAATTTGCCACAGACTTTGCTTTAGGATGCGTCTTCTGGCGTTAGGACATGGCACTCTAAATAGGAAAGAGTTTCCTTCCATTTTGTTGACAGTGATATCCCTCCTCTGTCGGCTCCAAATTCCGTTGACAATGGCGTGGATAGCACCTTTTGCTGGGGGTTCTTCATAGAATTTCCCCAGAATGAAATACTCCCAAGCTTTCTTATTTTTCTCAACCACCGCATTTGGAATGGTAACACAAGCCTCCCCTGAATCCAGAAGGAAAGGAGTCTCCTTGGGGTCGAGCTTATCAGCAGGGTCCTTGACGAAGCCTTTCAAGAGGTCGGCTGCGGAAGGAGGCTGAATCGCAGTGGAAGTTGCAGCTGCCTCAAAAGGGGCAGGCGCAAGGTTAACGGGTTCTGAGGTAGGCGCAGGAGATGAACATGCATCTAGGGTTTCAGAAGTGTTTGGTTTGCTTTGCTTGGCTAGGTCAGACTTAGGGTTTTCCTGAGCAAGCGAAGGGCTTTGGGACGACTGAGCGGGGGTTCCGGCCAGAGGGGAAACAGAAGTGGATCTGGATTTGATAGCTGAGGACGAGTCAGGCGTCGACGATTTCGGTGGGGAGGGTTTGGGTTTGGCCACTCCAGTGGGGAGATGGCCGAAAGGCTTTTTTTTTGGCCATAGAGGCGGGAGGGGGCGGCCGCCGAGATCGGCGACGGTGAAGGGAAAAATAAAGGGAGCATATTTTGAGAGAGAAATTTTGAGGCGCGTGAGGCGAATGTATACAGAAGTTGACAAAGGAGCTAGTGTAGAGATACATGTTAACTTCTTTGAGAAGGCAAATAATGCACATTACAACTCAGTTTCCATTGGAGACGTTGATGAAGTGACCTCGGGATTTATAGGAAGTTGCATATTCCTGATGGATCAGGTGAGTCAAGTTTGGAGTTGTAATGAGTTCAACCTTTTTTTTCTGATACCTTTTATCGACTTCAGGTTATCACGAGAAAATTTATTTTAATCCTGCTGACAACTGGCTTTAAGATAGTTTTGAGTTGAACTTTCCCAAATTAAACTTTTTTTTACTAATCATGCTATTTGGTTAACATGTTTCAACACTTATCTATGTTTATCAAAAGGTTTTCGAGGAAAAGTTTTCAAAAACTGAAGTAGGTAAGTTAATCAAGACTTTTCCTGTGTATTTTTCGTATGATGTATTAGTTGATGAAATCATAACTAGAAGTATTGGTGCAATTTCTTAGTCTGCTATATGTTGGAATCAATGGTTTCTCGAGGAAGCTTGAGCTATGGTTCTACATGGTGCTGAATACTGTTTTATCTCAGTGCCATTGGCTGTGAACTTCAATACGAGGGATTGGATTCACGTGATCACTGGAGTAGAGTCATGAAAAGGCATGCTGGAGATAATGTGGTGAGCTATTAGGTTTAATCACAGTCCAAATTCAAAGTCTCTTAGTGTCGTCTTATAGAATTGCTATGTTTATAACTTCTGTCTATAAGTGATTTTGCTTCTCATAAGTTATTGAAATCAAAAGTTTCAGTCTGAAAATGTAACAAAAATCACTCATTTATTCTGAGGAAATTTTCACATTTCTGGCCTTTTGATCTAGAGTAATTATTAGTGCTTCCGCTAATACTTGTATGTATATGCTTATAATCAGTAACAGTGGTCACGCTGTGACCAGCCGAATCTGAACTCCGTTTCTGGGTAATTAATTTCTGGGAGGCCAGAAACTTTGGTAAAGGCGGGACTTTATTGGTTTTAAGCTCCTCCTCATCCTTGAACAGGTATGAGTGCTTATCCCAAAATTTTCTTCCATCGTATTCTATAATTATCTCCCTAAGGATGATTGATTTCTACTCCTGAGGGGACTGTGCTGCAAGGATTCATCTCCTCTAATCGTGATGTTACTTGCCTCATCTCAAACAGAGACAACCTAAAGAATTCTAATTTATGGTTTATTTTTTCAGCTGATTGTTGCGATTGATGTTGTTGGAGAAGAAGCTTTAATTTCAAGCCAAGACTATTCAGGAAAGTATTTTTCTTTGACAATTTAAGTTGTGGTGTTTATATACATACTTTTACTAAATCATTCTCGTAGGTGTTACATAGATAAAACCCAAGATGTGCAGATATAAAAAAAATTGTCAGCTAAAGTTGGGATCCGTCTTCAAAAGACATGCTCTTCTGCCTAATCCAATGTCGCAGCTGGTTTATTTACCTTTTACACCTTGTTGCTTCTGTTCATCTCACAAGATACCATATTAGTGTTTACTTTATTTGTTCTAAACCACATTTGTAAAATTTTAAACAATAGAAGCCAAGGCCATCCATTCTCATGTATTTCTATGTTCATATGCAGCGGTTTTGCAGGGGCCAGTGTACCCATTTTCTAATTCGAAAAAGATTGGGACAAGCCCAAAGCTGAAATGAAGAAACAGGTTCCTCTATTAACTGAAGCTGCTTTGCATTACTTTACGTTATACTATTTCTAATTATTGCTTTCGATTGTTCATGAAAGGGATGAAAAGCTAGATGGAGCAGCAAGTTTCCAGCGATATATAACAAAGTATGGATAACACATGAGCAAGCCATGAACAAATCATTCGTGAGCTGATCAATATCTCTTTTGTTGTTCTATTTTAACAACTTATCGGGTGGTGTTGGCTTTGTCAGGCGGAGTCAAATGGGACGATGCTATCTACAAACTAGAAAGAGGTTGAGACTAAGAAAGAGGATGCAAGACTATTTTCTCTTTAGATTGAAGTTATTTTCTTGATCAAATCTCTTTAGATTAACTTAATTGTTATATCGCAAGGGGCCTTACAAGATATAAAGGTAGTTTTCTTGGTTAAATCATTGTCACATGAAAGATTATGTGGTCATGTAAATGCATGGAGTCTTCTACTACCAAATAGAAGTTGGAAATTAGGAGAAAGATTGTATACACTCTAACCTAATACTACTTTAGCAATTATCCGTAGGGTTGTTCTTAGAGATTATTAAATCAATGAATTGCTGCAGCTAATAAAAAAATTGTTGAGTTGCAAACGTTCAGATTTTTTTTTTGGCGGCTGCAAAGTTATGTTTTCAGAACGGAAGAAAGAACATAACCATTGGAGAATTGGAGTCCAAAACCTCTCAACTCTGTGACTTATACTTAAGTGGTACTGAAGTTTTTGGACACGGAGAAATCTAAGTTTAACCTTTATCAATCTAGATTCTTCCTATTTAAAAATATGTACACAATATATATACACTTATATACAAGACAATAATTCATTAAATCTAATATAATAATTTATAAATATAACTAAAAAAAAAAAAAAAATTATCTAAAATACTTAACTTGATATTTGGAAATATAAAATAAAAAATAAAATATTATCTCATAAAGTATCTTAAATCAGACATATATATATATATATATATATATATATATCCAAATAAAACATATGATTAATATCGCATATGTAACCTAATAAAATTAAAAAAATATATACAATTAACTTTAAATTTAGCATATAAAACTTACATATTTTAAAAATATAGGTACCAACTACAAACAATCACCTGGACTTATAATAGAACATGCAAGTTTCTTAAGCAAATTTTAAGAAATAAGAGGTTTCTGTTTGTTTTTCTATAGTAATTTTCTTTAAAAAAAACTGAGATAATAACTATCCACTTCTTGAAATTGTAGTTTAAAATTAGCTTATATATGAGTTTCATATTGCTTTTGATCAGTTAAAAGGAATTAACAAACTTAGACCTTCTCCATCGGCAAGTTACAAAGCAGTTCTTAATCAAAAAGTAATAATATAAATATAGAAAAGAAAGAAAGAGAAAAGGTTAAAAGATGTTTTAGGTTCTTTAAACCCTCTTTTGGTAGTGGTACTTAGACTTTAATGCCACTTGTGTTTTCTTCATTTGTTAATATTTATTTAAAGTAATTAAATTAAAATATGTAAATATAACACATTAAAATATTAATTTATTTTTGTTAAGCACTCCAAATTAAGCATCCCACTGTTGGACATGCTCTTATGTACTCATCACCATTAAAATTTTAATTACTACTATTACATTTTTTTTTTGACAACATGAATTTAGTCAAATACAATCCAGCCCGTTATGAAAACTAATCAAAGATGCTTATTAGACAAAAATTCAGGTCGATATAGTCTTCAAGAAAAAATATGGTCGTCAAGAACAAATCAAACTAGATAATGATTTTCATAATTTTATAAGGAAATTCTCTATGGTGACATTAAAAAGGTTTTATCTAAATATGGCATACAAAGGTAAAAATAATCAAAAAAAAAATTGTTAAGAAGATAAATAAAAATCTATACATATAGATCAACTAATATATAATTAGAGTTTAGATTTAATGGGTGGTGTTGAGAGAAGGGTCAAATTTATGATTTCAAGAAGAAAATAAAATAAAAAATAAAAAATAAAATAAAGATAAAAAATAAAGATCGAATTCAAAAATAATAAATTTATTTATTTAAATAAATATTTATATTTATATATCTATAAATCCAGGATAGAAATGTCTTTTACTTTTGTTATGAAACATATTTTAGTCATTTTCTTTTTGGTGTACTCTTTCGATAAAAAAAAAAAACTATTTTACTAACCTTTGATAGACTTGCTAAAATTTTAATCCAATTTAACGCTAAAATATAGATAGCTAAACAACTTCCTGGCATTATCTGAACTGCCTATATATATTATAAACTCAGTCTGGGATTTTAGCAAACTAATAAAAACATTTTTGTTACAAAAATGCGAGAAAAAATATACTCAACATTCAACACCATAAATAGAACATCTCTCCCCTTTTATATTAAATCCTAAACATAGTTTATATACACATGAAATTTATACAATATTTATATTAACGGAAGAACATTAGTAATGAAATTTAATAGACAGTTATCTGCGTGTAGTGCAGAGAAATGACCTCGTATTAATAAAGTTTCACTTTCAGTATAAGTTTTCATAGGTGAAAATATTTATTTACAAATCCCTTTGTCAGAAAAAAAACATTGATTTACAAAAGTTGGAAGGAGTTGCGATCATTTCACGAAAGTAAGAGTAATTAGGTCAGTGTGGATAGGAAAATTTTGAAGTTCAATAACCATTTTTGAGAACAGAATGGATTTCTTCTCATAACCCATACTTAACATTAAAAACAGTATATGAGTTAGGCCTGGGCGCAAGCCGGGTACTTGTGGTTTTTGTCCTACCTGCTACTTGACTTGCTTTGTGCAAGTATTAAAATTTTTTACTTGTACTTATACTTGATTCGATCAAGTACTTAACTATTCAAGTACTTGCCTATATTTTAAATACTTGTAAATTACTTGTTAATACTTGATACTTGTTTATTTAGCTTTAAAATTTTGAAATTAAATATACTACAACATATAAGTTTTGGTTAACGTGGAATATATATGTTTTTTTCATATATTTGTTTTTTACTTAGTTTATTCAAGTTATTTGATTTAGTGTGTGTATATATAATTCATTGAATATAAGTATATATTACATTAAATACCTAAAAAGCTAAAAATAAATAAATTTTATTACAAGAACAGTAGTAAAAAAAATATATTAAGAGATAGTACAAATTTTTAGAATTAATATTAAGTAATCAAATAAGTAACATATTTTTAGAATTAATATTAAGTAATCAAACAAGTAACAAGCCGAGTATTAAAAAAATTTGTGATACTTGATACTTGACTTGTACTTACAAGTAATATGATTTACATACTTGTTACTTGTCTTGAAAACGCCAAGTACTTGACTTTTCAAACCGAGTACGAATCAAGTAGCAAGTATTGACGAGTAACAAGTATTAGTGCCCAGCCCTAATATGAGTAAAAACACTCAGAACAATATTATTTTGGGTTATAGAAACGTAACTAATTTTTCCCTGAAAATAGACTTTTTATGAAGGGTCTTTTGCTGAAATAGTATAATTTAATTAAGAAAACGGGAGTATGATAAGTTGTTATCGAACGAATCCTTTACAATGGATGCAATTATAAATTCATTGAAATTTCTATTAAGAAAATAACACTATGAAAAATTGTGATGCCTCATCTTTTTCAAGAGTTTAGGCTCAAAAGCTTCCATGTTTCTTGTACACTGTCGTTAATTTTAGGATTTTCTGCAAAAAAAAAACTTCAATGTAGTTATTTTTTGCAAATTAAACTGTGAACTAAAAAATCCACGGATCAATCTTTCAAGTGCCAGTCAAACTGCAATATAACCCTTGGTCGTGTATATATATATTTGACTGTGTATAATTTTTACATTTATCAATACTACGTCGTTTAGGCTATAATTTTTAATGAAAAAAATTTACGCACGTCTGGGTTTGTACCTTAAACTTTTTACATAATGCAACTATATCTATTTCTAAATTCATTCCGACTTTGTTTCTTATTTTTTCTTTGGACATGGGAGCTTGTGTAATGAATGTGAGGGGTCATCATTGGATTGTCACTCAAACATTTACTTTTTTTGATTCTCTTTACTTATACAATAAAAATTCTATAAAGTAATAATGTTGGGAATTTAAAAATTTATTAATTTACAATATTTAGATTTTTTATTTTAAAATATATTTATTCTAAGATAAAAACTATTTGATTTTAATGTATAGACATTAATTATTATTTTTAAAAAATTACATTTATATTAATTTTTTTATATTATTTTGTGTATATAATATATATTGTATAGAATTTGAATGTGGTTTAGATATAATGTTACTAAAATCTCATCAAAAATATATTAAGTGTTGAGAAAATTTAAAGATAATTTCATTGTGAATAAAAAAATAAAAAATATAATGATAGGTTCTTACTTATATAAATATGTATACATAAACAATTATTAATTTATAATTTTAATGGGACCAAATATTTACATAGTATTTTCTAAAAAAAACATTATCTTATTATTTTATCCATTTATGTCAAATTTTGAACCGGCCCAAGTCGGGACCGGTGAAATTTATTAATTTATAGATATTATTAATTTATAAAATATTAATTTATAGAGGTTCTACTATAGTTATTTTCTCACATGCATGTTTTGAACAATAATCGAAATGGGATTCTTGTTTCCGGCTCATCTCCGCATTCTTTTTGAGTATTATCGTGGCCAGAGCAAAGAACAAAGAAATGATGCACTCCCATGACCATAGAAATGATGCACTCCCACGATGACACAGATTGATAAAATAATAAGATAATATTTTCTTAGAAAATACTATGTAAATATATTGTCCCATTAAAATTATAAATTAATAATTTTTATGTATACATATTTATATAAGTAAGAAAAATCATTATATTTTTTCTTTTAAATTTACATTGAAATTATCTTTATATTTTCTTAACACTTAATATATTTTGATAACATTTTAGTAACATTATATCTAAAACCACATTTAAATTCTATACAATATATATTATATACATCAAATAATATAACAAAATTAATATGAATGTAATTTTTTAAAAATAATAATTAATATCTATATATTAAAATCAATTGTTTTTTATCTTAGAATAAATATATTTTAAAATAAAAATTCTAAATAAGGAATTTTTTTAAATTAATAAATTTTTAAAGTCCCAACATTATTAATTTATAGAAGTTTTACTGTATAAGTACAGAGAACCGAAAAAAGTAAATGTTTGAATAACAATCTAAGGATTACCCACATATTCATTACACAAACTCCTATGTCCAAGGAAAAAATAAGAAACAAGGTCATTTCGGAATGAATTTAGAAATATATATAGTTGCGTTTGTTAAGTGTATAAATATATCCGTTAGCTGAATTGGTTATGTAGGATGCAGATTGTGTGTAAGGTTCAAGGTTCAAACTTAGACGTGCACAAATATTTTTTATTAAAAACTACAGCCAAAACGACGTAGTATTGATAAATGTTAAAATTATACATAGTCAAATACACATATACACGAACGAGGGTTATATTGCGGTTTGACTAGCACTTGGAGGGTTGACGTGCAGATTTTTGAGTTCGCGGTTTAATTTACAAAAAAAAACTACATTAAGGGTTTTTTTTTTTGTAGAAAACCCTTAATTTTACAACTCATTCCTTATCATCAGTCTGTTCAATCCTATCTACTTTTAACATGCAAAATGATTCATCATTTCCTCTCTCCTCCCCTCTAGATCTCTCTCTGACACTGTTATACATCAAACATTTGTTGAGTAGCAATTGAATATGAGAGAGACAGATTTTGTGTACAACTGCAAGTTAATAAAAGAATGTGGGGGTAAAGAAAGGAAGACGAGTACACAGTAGATGAGGACATTGAGACTTAGTTTTCAAACTTGTTCTGTTTTGGCTTTTATTGGTCGTATCAGACTTTATATATAGATGATCTACTTTGCTCTCTGTGTTGATTCTTAGCTTTCAAAGGTAGCTTTTGGCCTCACCCTATAATCTATACAGGTTACTGCACATATACATGGTTATGGACTTGCCACTAGTGACAACTATTTTGCATATTAATTTACATAAACACCTATATATATAATGTAGATTTAGATGGTGTATATAAGACAAAACAATAACTGAAAATCTTAGGACCAAGAATGGAGGCATAGCCAAAGGAGAGGGGAGCCACATTGTCTTTTATGGCGTTTTTGGGGACCATTAGTTTCTTTTCACTCTCTCTCTTTCACATATTATAAGCTTAACTTTGTTAAAAATAAGTACCCCCACATATATTAATACACATGAAATTCAAAATATTTATAAAATTTCATAAATGTTCCTTCATTTTTCTTCTCAGCTACATTTATTTTTCCACGTCAATAAAATCAGTCAATTTAGACGGTGGTTTTAATGTCATTGCCCACAAGTAGATTTATGTAAATGTTAAAAGGTTCCAAGTTTAGAAGATCCGTTAAATTATAATTAATCCAGACAGAATGCCATGCAACATTTATTGATTTACACTCTTTTAAAGCAAATGCTTGGTGCATTCGCTAGTAATTTTCTAAAATCATTGTAATAAGTTTCTCTAATATAAGCCTAAAATTTTCGCTATACATTTTAAATGCACCAAGTATTAAACCTCTTATAGTTTTTATATGTATATAGTAAAATTAAGCTTCTGTATATATACCGTAGAAACGCACATGGTCTCCAAACAACCTTGGTTGGTTTCACATTGTGTTCCAAACTTATAACAACACATATATTACACGGCGATCTTATTTAATTTTATTTCTGATCGAAAAGACGATTTTATTTTTTGATCAGAAAACGACGATTGTGTTATGTTGAAATATATATCCGAAATATTCTTCAGTTTCAAGTTTAATCCCTTGGATACAACAAAATATCTCAGCCTATATCAACGTTACAGAGATGATGGTTGATGATTGATGATTGATGATGTGCAAGAAAGACAAAACTATATCACGCTTTCCTTTTCGATCTTTAAATTCCAAAACAAAAGGGACTGTTGGGTTGCTCCCTATTAGGTGAAAAAACTCACAGAAAACATACATCTCACTCTCTTTCCATCACTATCTCTATACCTTCTCTCCCCCTAAATGTATATCCCAATTTTGTATATCTTGCTTTGAACACTACATGCTCTCACACTTTGTTGCAACTCCAAAAGACAAAGTGTATACAAGAAAACCTTTTTGTCACGCCTCTCTTACTTCTATCTTGTGGTCCATCAAAACCCTAGGTTTTTTCTTTTATTTTTCATTTATATTAGATCCTATAAAGTAAAACCTTTTGAGCCACCTCTCATATATATCTCCTTATATATACTAAGTTTCACATAGAACTGAAGGAAAACAAAAGAAATGGAATGGTCAATGACAGGCAATGTGGAAAACGTGAGAGTTGCTTTTATGCCGCCGCCATGGCCGGAGTCGAGCTCCCTTAACTCGCTTCATAGCTTCAACTATGACCCTTATGCAGGTATATATACGCAGACAGTTAAATATATACACACTATATTTTAATTACATATATAGTTTAGTTCGGTTCTTTGATTTAATTGAATTGACATAAGGTTTTCAATCCATATATATTCACCAAAATGTTAGTGTATAATGTAAATGCCAAGATAATCTCACGTTTGACAAGTTCATGGACTTTGTTTTCGTCATAATAAATTCATGAACTACTCCACAAAAGAAAACTTTCAATTGTTTTCCTTTTATTTTCATTTTTGAAGTGTCGTAGGTGTTCTATTATCTTTTCTGTTGGTTGTATGCAATATATATTGAGAAAGTGTTCCATGGCATCATTCCAAAGACCCTGGCATAACCTAAATAACCTCGTGAGATGAAAAGTTTTTATCTTCAGTCCAGAAAACTTAATTAGTTTATTGAGATCTAAACTTCTAAAGTACTTTTTTCTTTGGGATCCAAATTTTAAAAAGTCAAAACGTCACTTTTGAAAGGTTGAGATTCGTTTATGTCTGTCTACCCTATAAAATAAACCGGATTTTTTCAAAATATTGTTGTACATTTTTATAGTTCTCAAATATTCCCGACTAGTTTATTCTAGGCGCTCGATAGGAAAAACGTTTGAGTATTTACACAGCAGGAAATTCATACACGCCTGCCGTTACGCAAACCGGACCGGTTATATCTGTACCGGAATCAGAAAAGATCATCAATGCGTACCGAACCTCGAGCAACAAAAAGGAGATAATAAAGAAGAAGAGACTAACGAGTGGACAATTAGCTTCACTAGAACGAAGTTTTCAAGAAGAGATCAAACTAGATTCCGACAGGAAGCTGAAGCTGTCTAGAGAGCTTGGTTTGCAGCAACGTCAGATAGCGGTTTGGTTCCAAAACCGCCGTGCAAGGTGGAAGGCCAAGCAGCTCGAGCAGCTCTACGATTCGCTTAGGCACGAGTACGACGTCGTTACCAAAGAGAAGCTGATGCTACATGAGGAGGTCTGTGTACAATATTGCATTGTTTTCAATATTATGGGCTCTCTCTCTCTCTTCTACAAATTGAAATGCAACGCAGGTCAAGAAGCTGAGAGCTGTACTAAGTGACCAAGGACGACTGATCAAGAAGCAGATCTCCCGAGGGGAAGACACGACGGAGCTTCCCTCGGTGGTGATAGTTCCTCCAAGAATGGAAAATTTGAACACTGATCAAATAACTGGAGGAAATCAGATTTACGGTATTGATCAATACAACAATCCGATGGTCGTTGCTTCCTCTTCCTGGCCACCTTACCCATGATAGTTGTTGCTGATCATTGTGACACAGAGAGAGAAAGTCTCTAACAGAGTTAGAGACTAGGCAGGGACTTTAAGTGGTGTTTAGACTAATTAAGACAAGCTTTTGTTCATCGTACGGTCTTAACACATAAATGAAAACAATGTCCCAAACCCAGCTCTATTTCCTTCCTTAATCCTTAGTATATCGTTATTTGAAAAGTTGCATTTGCCTTTCTGTTGATTGGCTGCATGCAACTTCTAGCTTATTTGCTTTTTTTATTAGGGGAAACTGTTTTTTTAGACCAAATAGGTTTGGATATTATCCCTTTAGTCTAAATTATATTTTGTACCAACTTTGAATCTAATGCCCTTATTTATTTTCGAAATTATTAAAAAAAAAATATTTATGAAGCAAATTTTTTTTTAAAAATAGTACATAATGATGAAACTCATGTATCTATATAGTGATATTTTTTTCTTGTTTTAAAAATGTGTAAATAATAATTTCATATATTATTCTACCGAAATTAGAATCTGTATACTACAGATTAGAATACGGAATCCACTTTTTTCACTATTTCTACGAACTGCAATATGTTTTTTACGGAGATAACACGAATCTAAAACAGTTTGGAATACACATTCCACGCTTATAATAAAGTTCTAATAAAAGTAGAAATTGAATTCTAAACTTTTACTGAAATCTAAAACCAGTAGAAATCAGAATCTACATTCTCACAACGTTCTAATACATGTAGAAACTGATTTCATATCTTTTTACTCAGTTCTACCTTTAGTAGAATCTGAATTCTACGGATAAATATTATTAGATCCGAAAATATAGCAAGAATATATTAGAAAATATTCGGTTTCCATATTTAAAATTCATTTTTTAAAATAAATAAATAAAAGAAAATTCAAAGACAAAAACGTTTTCTAAAAAGAAAAATCTTTGAAAAATATTCTCACGGTTATTGTCACGGACTCTTCTCCATTCTCCTCAATATTTTCTGCAGGATTGCTAGGATCCGGACTCTTGTTGACAATGCATATAGAAAGGATCCTAGAATTGTGAAAAGAAAAGGCTGAGAAGCAACAGAAGAAAGAAGCAAAGCTTATGGCTAAGAAGAAGCAAGAAGAGGAAGCTGCTATTTCTGCTGCAGAAGAGAAAAGGTGAAAAGAGGAAGAAGAAAAGCGAGTACGTAGCAGAATCTGGACAGCAACAAAAGAAAGCCAAGGAGAAGGAGAAGAAGCTCATACGCAAAGAACGTAACCGTCTAAGAACCCTCTCAGTTCCTCTTGTCGCTCAGCGTCTGCTTGACATCTCCCAGGATGATATAGAGAATCTATGCATGATACTTTTACCTAATCTTATGTATTGTTTGAGTATGATTTGATTTGAGATATCTGATTTATCAGGGTTACAAAAACTAAACCATTCAAATCGAAATCAAACAGGGTTTTACTTTTCCCAAGTTCATAAATCTTTGTCTCAAGTCTCAACTATAACAAACCGCAAAGTTGTTAAAAGGAATTGAAGTAGCATGAAAATATAGAAAGATACAACTGTGATATGGTTCATTTTTTTGTTACAAGGACCAAACAAGAGGCATATTAGTCCATGTGCAAGACCCAACTCCTTGTTGTGTTTGACCTGATGATGACGCAACAGTAACATAACTGTTTTCAGTGTCTTCACCACCAAGAAGAAACGCAAGCTCATCATTCATGCTGCTTGAGTCTCTTACAATCCCTAGACAGCCTTGTTGGTATAGCCAGCTCGACGCAAGTAAAACATCAGGCCATGTTACATCAACTCTCTTTGGTTCCCAAACCTGATCCAACTCTTCTGTCTTTACAACGTTCCCTGCAGAATCTTCAATAAAATATGAAAACGGGACTCTCAGCCACAAGACACCAAACACATCAACTAAAGATACCAATCAACGAGAGACTTTGATCTCACCGGGTGAATTTTCACCTGCAGTAAGTTGCGTGGGAATTGTAATCTCGGGGAGAGCCAAACTACGCCTCGCACTGGTTTTGATCTTGGCACTGGAAAGTAACATATCTAGTAGGCCAGTGTCGCTTGACTGCTCTATCTCCAATGGTGGTGGAGACTGAATATAAGCATCAACAGAGTCAAGAGGATCTGAGTGTGGAGGTGACGGTGTCGTCTTCCACTGATCAAGCGCACTAGTTTCTGAATATTGGAATGAAGGGAGCTCCAGCTTCACTGCCCCAAACAAGGGCTTAGAAGTAGGAAGCATGCCATCCGTAAAGGTATGGCTATCTGAAATCAACACAGAAGTAACGAGTGACGAAGATGAGCGCCAAATCGAAACTGAGGCAGAGAAGTAACGAATGACGAAGATGGGTAATCTTCAACTGGGAAGGATATGATCAGAGAAAAACCCTAGAAGCTTCCTAGCGTAGTAAGCTCCTTGCAGCTATTCGATTCAGAAACTCATGTAAGGAGGTTGGAGATGAAGAACGACAGAAGGAATAGGGATTTAGGGTAATGAAAATTAACACCATAATTACATTATATTATATTTAATTATTAAAAAAAACAATATGTTATAACTATAATTAACCTAATTACAAATTAATAATTAAAACAATATAATTTAAGGATAGTATTGCTATTTAGAAAATATTTAGCCTAATAGGACAATAAATGAATGAATTTAACCTAAGGGGACAATGTCTAAACCTATTTGGCTTAAAAAAACTATTTTCTCTTTTTATTATCCTTTGACTTCTTTACCATTTCCTTAATTAGACTGGATACCAAATACTTTGGAATGAATCGATATGCAAATCCCCATCCATAATTTTAGGCACAGATATATGAAAAATTCACTTTATTTCTATAAAAGATCTATATTATTAAAGTAGAATCACTTTTGGAGTTCTGACCCTAATGTTTTAAGAAAATTACGAAACATCTCACTTTCTTTAATTTTTAATGAAAATCGTCCATTAAAAGCCCAATTGAAAATCGCCTATTAAAAGCCCAATAATTTTAACATTTATTTACAACAAAATGGGCTTCCAATCTATACAAAAAAAATTATATATTCGTAAGTTTATAAATTCGTCAACAGAATTAGGCTTAAGTATTTTACCCAGATCTGAAGACCCGAACAAGAACCGACCCAAAAATACAGGTTCAGGTCCATGCTAAAGTATCCGTTGGATATTTTTTGTTTGGACTCGCGGGTCTCGGTTCAGGCTCGGGTCCTACTCGAAACGCGATCGGGTACCCGAAGTACCCACAAATTATTATATATATATTAGATATATTTTGGCGACTTGGTATATTTTTGATAATTTGGGTATTTTTTAAAGTTTCAGATTTGGATTTCCGGGTATAATATTAGGTTTTAGGTAAAATTTAAGATTTTGAAAAAAACATAATTCGGGTATCGGGATAAAATTTCGGGTATTTTATAAATTTTTGGATCTGATTTTAGATAAACTTTCGGATATTTTTGCGGTTCTTCGAGCATTTTTAGATTTTTTGGTATTTTCGAGTTTTTGGATCCAGTTTGGGTTCTTCGGATCATTTTCGGGTCCTAAATACCCGAACCGACCCGACAAGACCTGATCTAAAACCGACCCAAAAAATTATAGGTACCTATATGGGTCTAAATTTCTAGGATTTGAAAGATCTGAACCCGACAAGACACAATCCAAAACCGACTCGAGGATCTGAATATTCAAGATTAAATAGTATATTACCAAAGAGCGGATCAAAATCTAGTCTTCCAGTAAAAGACGAAAAACTACCTTCTTATGTTATTTCCTGTACACTGCTGTCCATATGGGCTTTTAAGAAGGCTTCCGTTGTAAATATTCTAAGGTTATCTTTTACATTTCGAGTTAGAGATGAAAACATCAAGATGCTAGTTAAAGTTAAAGCTCCGTAAACACAAAACGAGAAACTTGCAAAATCCAAAGATTAGAAACTGAAAGGTGAAAAGGGATGTTAATGTTTACTTGAAGAAGCATAAGAACGTGGAGATAAAAAGAAAAGATTACATCAGCCCCATACCACAGAAACATACTTTTTACTGAACCCAAACAGAAGCCTAGTTTTAAACAAGAAAAAATAAGCCCATAAAGAATGCAAGTTTAACTAAGCATCGATCCCAATGTTTTGTGTACAAAAAAACAGAATTAAAATTCGTAGTATTAAACTTTATTCCAGTGAACAAAAACATCAGATTAAGGCGCAAAAATGAGCAGACAAATAATGTTACGTTCCTTTTACTTGCTGCTGCCGGTCGTCGTGGAGATTCGGAAGTCGGAAGCACACAAAACGGTTATATAATGTCGTAAAAGCCCTCATTACTAGTTTGGGACTAGTGTCAGTGATCGTCAGCGTCAGCAGTCCAATCTTGGCAATACGTTATCTGATATTATTTTCTGTGTCCTGTTATTATTGTTGAAATCGTTTTGGACAATAAAAATCAGAGTTCTAAATCATTAATTTTAAATAAGGGAATTTTTTCTCAAAGAAAATGAAAAGTAATGACAAAGGATGGTTTGTCCCAATCCTTCAGTTTTTGGTTTTGCTGTCCTTTTTGTTTAATGCATGCATCAGACTCTGTTAAAAGTTCTTATGAGGAAACTTTTTATTTTATTTTAATTTATTTATTTGAGCATATCGTATCAAAAATGTTATTTTGTCGTTTCGAAGGCTCTCAATAATTTTGTGAAATCGTTAACCATACTGAAGCCAATATGCTACCTTCTGGTTCTTAACGTTGTTTTTTTTATTTTTGAAGCTGGTTCTTAACGTTGTTTTTACATCAAACATCGTAATTCAGAAAATTAAGAGCCGTAAAAAATAAATAGTGACTATTTTTCAAGTATGTGGAACAGATGTTTCATTATTTATTTTCATACGTGAATAATGCATCAAATGTAGAAGGAGCAGTGACCAATTGTCAATTGATAATAATAATAATAATAATATGAGTGATGTGGATTCGATAAATCTTGATCAGTTTCATGGTAAATTGCTGTACATAAGAATTTTGGTTTTTACATACACATGTGAATCGATCGGATTTATCTATTGATATACGCATAATGTTCTCAGAACTAGGGTTGTGTGAACTCAAACTCATAATGTTCTTTGTTTTTTCGTATTTAAGTTTAATTTGATTCTATATCTTAAATCTAATTTACAATTCATCTTTGTTGCTTTATCGAATACACTCTTTATATAGATGATCTACTTCGCTATTTGTGTTGATTCTTAGCTTCCAAAAGTTGCTTTCAAAGTTTGCTTCTGGCCTTTCAGGTAACTGCACATGTATACGTTAACTGTAGCAGTTGGCTTTTCAAGTTAATGCACATTTATACAGCTTATGGAATTACCAATAGTGACAATTTTTGCTCTATATGAATTGTGTGGATATTATAAATAGTGCGTGTATATAAAGACAAAACAAGAATACAAATTAGGGCTAAAAATGTTGGAAATTTTATAGTGAGGCACGGCTGTCTGTGTGGAGAACCATTTTGTCAGTTTCTATATGGAGTTTTATGAGGGGCCATTTCACTTATTTTAACCTTGACTTTGACCATTGAAACCCCCACCTATATTAATTACGTGAAATTACAAATCAAACAATTATAGGAAAGTTATTGAAATCTTATAAAGGCTTTAAAGTTTAGAAACTTTATAGTATAGTTAATCCACGTTGGTCAGTTTTTAAATGATTTTTAATAATAAAACATCTCAACTAAAGATGGATCATAAAAAAACCATCAACTAAAGATTTAATGAAATAAACGTTTAAGTTTAGTTCCGTTAATGTATGTCACCATACGTCGCGGAATTTTAAACGGAGATGACATACGTTAACAAAACTAAATTTGAGGATTTATTTCACTAAATCATTAGGTGAAGGGTTTTGTTACAATCCATCTTTAGTTGAAGGAGTTTTATTACTAAATCCGATTAAATATTTTTTATTATCATTTATTCATTATTTAAAAATCTAAAAATTGATTTATAAACATTTAAAATAATTTATATTTTTATATATTAATTTATCAATTTATAACTTATTTATAAAGTTTTCTCATTTAATACTTTTATAAATTATTATTAAGGTTTAATGATGATTTTATAAGATTAAAGATGTGATTATTCGTCATATTACAAAAACATGGAATAAATAAATAAAATAAGAAAATTTTATTGATTAACATGGTAAGAGTATAATATATTCGTTCAGAAATAAAAAAGAAGAAAAATAATCCTACATTATTTTTCTGAAATAGAAAAAAGTACGAATCAAATTAAAATTGTGTAAAGAGGAAGAAAAAACCATTGCCATATTAATTTTAAGTAACAATGTTGAATTTCTAAACTAATTAAATATCCTTAACACTACCGACAACTTTATATAATTTAGAAATCTTAATTATTTGAGATTTGACAGTATTAATATAAGAAAATTTTATGTGTTTCTTCCTTTATAAAGTTTTATTGCTTTACTTTGTAATATATAAAAAATCATGTATTATTCTATCCTAAAAATAACAGACAAAAACTTATAAAATCAACGTTAAACCTTATTAATAGTTTATAAAATATTAAAATATATACTAAGCTTTATAAATAGATTAAAAATTGATAAATTAATGTATAGAAAATTATAAATTATTTTAAATATTTATAAACATTTGTAAGATTGTTAAATAATAAATAAATGTTAATAAAGGTTTTAAATTATTTAATCGTATTTAGTAGTAAAACCCCTCAATTAAAGATGGATCGTAACAAAAACCTTCAATTAAAGATTTAGTGAAATAAACTCCCAACTTTAGTTTTGTTAACGTATGTCACCCTCCATTTAAAATTTTGTGGCAGAGGATGACAAACATTAACAGAACTAAAGTTGAAGGTTTATTTCACTAAATCTTTAGTTGATTTTTTTTTTTTTTTACGATCTATCTTTAGTTTAATTGAAGGTTTTATCACTAAAAACCCTTTTTAAATACGATTCTTTTAATCATCTTTTCCCAAATGACGTATCATTTTGAATTACAATCATTGGACACCGGATGAAAAGATCTAACGTTTCATACATATACAAGGGATAGAAAACACAAGTGAAGCAACACCTAAAACCCCTAACAGAATTTGAAATCATTTAATCAAGTATTCTCATCACAACTAGATATACTTGCACCATGTATAAACATGTAACTCCTAATTGTTGCTACACGATTCCAACTCGACACTGTTGCTCGAAGTAACAAATAATGAATATCCTTAACCAGGATATGAGATGGCTTGATCACACATGAAGGCAAGCGTGAATTCTTCTCTCTCCAATGGCAACACACAACTGCTTGAAGGGTGAGGTGGCAAACTGTTTTGAATTTAGCATTTGAGGAAGAGACATGTATGGTGCATGCTACAATATCTTCATAAACCATAGGTGAACAAGGTATGGTGTGAGTGAAAAAATAGAAAAGACATCAGTAGAGTAGGTAGATCCAAGAACGGATGTGATTTGTTTCTGAAAAATAGCCACATAAGCAGCTTAAACATTTAGACCTCTCAAAATAAAGAAAACATATGAAGGGGATTCTTTGGTTAAACCAAAGTGGGATGTGCCACGGAACTGATGATGGTGTAAAAAAATATGATTAATGTACTTAAGTAATATATTTGGTGTAATGTTTATATGTGATTAATTGATTTGATATTATTATGTATAATGTATTTTTCAACTCTCAGAATAAATGATATAAGATAAGAAATGATTTCTTTTTTTCAAAAAAAAAAAGATAAGAAATGATTTCGTACCATTATTTTAAAACAATGGTCAATGAATAGGATACAAACCAAAATTTATTAATTAGATTCTAGTTAAAAAAAAAATCTAGTTTAAAAAGGTTACTTCCAATCCAAATGATGTTTTCTTAAAGTTTTATACAAAAGCACATTCACCAAATTAATGCAACCATGTAGACCCATTTATTTTGTTTGTATTTTTTAAATTATGATTGTTGAGCGTTTGTCGTTTTATTTGTCTTTATTATTACGTTGTAGCAGGAAGTCGTATAGCACAATTTTCTTGGTTCCTTTCTTTCAGTCAATTGTAGAATTTATTTTTCACAATAATATGTTATTTTCTTCAGATAAATCAGCACTAAAAATAAGTTTTCACGAACCAAAATTTATAAAATTATCATCCAACTATAAATTTTTAGTTATAAATAATCCGTGTAACCGGGCAGAGGTTTCAAAACCTTATAGGATTTAAGGAGACCCTTTAGAGGACTCATTGGGTTACTAAATTTGATAAAAATCTCCTTAGACTAGAATGCATGTTTGGGCAGAGATTTGGAAACTTTAATTTATTTGTTTTGGCCAAAAAAAAATAAAGGAAAAGAATGCCAGATCGGACGGCTGAAAACATGTCAAACACCGTTTTTGGATATTTTCCTTTTTTATTTGAGGATCCAAGGGCTATATATATAGATAAGATAGGTCTCTTAGCGAGCCGCAACCTCTCGCAACAAAGCAAGAAGATCTAAACCCTAGAAATCTCCAATTCTCATCGTCTATCTCCGTAGAGCCATGGGTGACGACGACAACGAGATCATCGGTTTTGAGTCCTGTAAGATCTCTCTCCATCTCTATTACCCGAAATTGTTAGTTCGATTTAACCTGATATCGATTATAGCTAAATAATAATGGTTTTTTTTTTTTTTTTGTATTTTCTGTAGTGAAGATGACACTCGTGTTCTGGAACATAGATGACTACCCAATCCCTGTAGATACTAGCGATGAACTTGGTCCTATTTTTGGTGAAATCGTAAAAGCTCTTAATGTAATGGGTTTTCGGGGTGAGTTCATAGACGTGATATTGTATTCTGAGCAAGTCAACTATGACAAAAAAGTGTCCGAACTAAGCCCCCACTGCTTACCCCATGGTAAAGCTCCTCACAACAACACTCTCCCTTTAGCTCTCGTACTAGTTTCTAAGTTTAATTAATTATTATATGTAATGTAATCCGATGAGTTGTTGTTTCTCTTTTATAGGTGAGTCTTATACGGCTGCTGTGTACAAAGTGCCGGATATCACTTGGTATATGATTCGTCAGGCATCTATGATTGGAACAGGACCAGTAAATATTTGTGTAATCGCAAAACCAAAAAGGGAGTTGCATAGGGTTCTGCAGTGCTTGAAATCTAGGCGTCACAATGTTCTTCTTGTAGAGCCACCGCCACAGCCTGATGCAGAACTTCTCTTTACTGTAGACTCTCTGCTTGAGAATTCACGACTTTTAGGTGGAGGAAAGCCGAGATTCAAAGAGTTATATCCTCATTATATGTGTGAGTATCATATATCCGAAGAACAATATGTGGAGATCAAAGAAGATGTCTCCAAGACGGTAGATTTCTCCGGTAAGACCCTTTCCTAAAATTGTTTGTTCATATTAATATTTTTATAAATGGTATTTAACCTCGCTCTCTCTTTCTATTTGCATGGCTCAGAGCGTATCCCGACCGCCAAAGGGGCTAGGACAGCCGTCTTCTGGGATGCTGTGGCTTGCCCATTCCCTCTTGGTTCCACTCCTGATAACATCTACCAATCTATCTCATCAGCTCTTGTGGCAAGGGACTTTAGTGATAACATTACCATCTGGGCCTATCTTGATGATGATGACAAGAGGTTACTTGGTGACAAGACGTGGGCTTCCAGAATCCACTTTCTCCCCGGAGGTGAGAGATTTCACACTCTTTTTTTCCCCTTTTATATATCTACTCTGTATTGTATTAATAATCTCACTTCGATTTGATATTGTTTTTCCAGGGGATAAAGCCTCAAGACGTGTCAGGATAAACGACATTTATTTATGGAAAAGGGACTCTCCTCTGTTGGCCAGGCATTATGAAGCTAGTTTGCTCATATTCTCCGATCAGTTCAATGATGACGCCTACTACACGGATATGCTTCAAAATTTGGCTAACATGCATTACGATCTTCTCTTAGTCACTCCGACTCTCGACATCAACAAACCAGAATGCCCTGAATGGCCTCTATTGCTTTTAGATAGAGGCGCACACTTGTTTGATGATGAAACAAGCCGAATCTCTCAACAACCTTCTTCTTGTCCCACACAGCATGGAGCCAATGCCACCGCAGAAGAAGAAACCCCTGAGAAGCTTGCCACGCATGGCAGTTTTCCCTTGGAAACTGAGGACATCAATAAAGTAGAAAATAGACCTTTTGGTGATGTAACAAATGAAAGATCTGAAGATGCAGAGGCCGAAGAGATGATGGACAGTTTTTTCTGGGAACCTCGGACTGAGGACATGAACAAGCCAGAAAATCCTGAATGGCAAATAGGTGGAGGTACAGGCAGTGAAAGCTCTGAATAACCTTGTCCCAAAAAGCATAAAGCCAATGCGTCTGAAGAAGAAACCCCTGAGAAGCTTGCAACGCATGGCAGTTTTCCCTTGGTTCCTATCACTCTGAACATGAACAAATTAAAAACCTTTGACTGTCAAATGGTTTAGTGAACAAATTTCGTAGTTATAAAAGTCGATGTATAGACTTCTTGTTCATACCACTTCTGTTTTTCTAGTTGTGGCATGCTTAAGTCATATTAGTAGCATGCTCAAATCTCACTTCTTTTTTTTCCTTATGTTTTGCTTTATTTTCTTTATGGCTTTTTTAACATAAAAACCCCTTAACTAAGTTTGTAATCCCTCAACTAAGTTTGTTTTGGGTAAAATTCTCTAAACTATTTATTTAATCAAATAAAATCCTAAACTAACTTTATTTAATGAATTAAACTCTCACCGATTATAATTACCGATTATATACCCGTACTACCGATAAATCTTTAGTTTAGTGATTTTATCATTAAAAATAAAAAAAAATCAAAATAAAATAACATTATCTAAAGATTCATAATTTTAATTTTCAAAACTAACATTTTAAAAAACAAAATCTGTAAATATATGAGTCTAATTTGTTATCCTTTTAAAATCAATATTATATAAGTACAAAAAACATTATATATGTGTAAATTTAAAATGTAAAAACCCAGAATATAACAAAATTATCTAAAGATTTACCTGTAATAAAAATTATCAAAAAATTATAAATGTAAAAAAAACAAGAAAACATAATAAAAATTATATCTTATCTAATAAAAATGTAATAATAAATCTTTAGATGATTTTTATTATATTTTGGTGTTTTACCATTTTAATTTATATATATAATGTTGATATTAAAGCAAATCAAACTCATATATTTACAGAAATTTTTAAAAATGCTAATTTTAAAATTTTAAGTTGCTAATTTTTAGATAATGTTATAATTTTCTTAAAGATTTTTAATGATAAAAACCTTCAACTATGTTTACTTAATATGAGGATTTACTTGTTAGTTTAGAGGTTTTTATCCAAAATAAACTTAGTTGAGGTATTTTAGAGTTTAAAATCCATTTTAAAAAGGATAACAAACCACTCATATATTTACAGAAAATTTTAAATGCTAGTTTTGAAAATTAAAAAATACGAATTTTTATATAATATTATCATATTTTGATTTTTTTTTCATTTTTTATGTTTAATAACAAAACTCATAAACTAAATATTTACCAATATTATTGATAACTATGACCGGCGAGATTTTAATTCGTTAAATAAAGTTAATTTGAGGATTTTTTGGTTAAATATTTAATTTAGGGGTTTTTACCCAAAACAAACTTAGTTTAGGGGGTTTTATGTTAAAAATCCTTTCTTTATTTTGATAATGATTAATAAGAATTTTAGTTTATTCCTTTTGATCCAATATAAAATCGCTTTTTCAAAGAATTTTAGCTTATTCGTTTTAATCTTTGTAGTTTTATTAAATATAAAGTATAAAATAAATTAAATTATTGTACTCTAATCTAATTATATGTCTTCCTTTCTTTACTATAACACTATTTTCCTAAAATATATGTGTCTTCATCTATTGTTGATTGATTGTTGTTTCATCTCCCAATCTTCCAAGTGAGTTTTTTTCTATAATTTGTTTTTGTTGTTACTGTAACCTATTTTAGGAACTTAAAATCTTTGACAGTTCAAAATTCTAAAATCTAAACAAACATAAAATTATTACGAATTAGGCTATTTTTTTCTGGAACTTCTGTTAAAAAATCAATACATGACAGTTTTCCCTTGGTTCCTATCACTCTGAACATGAACAAATTAAAAAGCTTTGACTGTCCAGGACGGGATGGAGGATCGGGCTGGGGAAGCTCTGAAGAACCTTTTCTCAAAAAGCATAAAGCCGATGCGGCCGAAGAAACCCCTTAGGTGGTCGGTGTTGGAACTATTTTTGAGCATAAAAAAAATGTATATTTATATGTTAAAAATAGTGTTTGTTTGAATAAGAAATGTTGGTCCAAAGTCATTGACTTGGAAAGTTTGTATAGCTTGACAGTTTGACTATGTTTAAAAACTAGTAAATGTCCCATATAAAAATATGAAGTAAGAGTCCTCTTGTTTATATGGAGAACTAGTTGATCCGCCCGCACCCTATACAGGTATAAAAATATAGTATAATGCTGAAATATGAGTATCTATTGAGTTCAAATGTGGGAGTTAGTGGAACAAGTGAGAGTTTCAATGGTGAGACAAGATTTGCGCAAATCTCTAGGATGCAGTAGGGGTGGACAAATCGTTACTTTTTCGGTTTGGTTTCTTTAGTTCGGTTTTAATATTTTTTTTCAACTGAAATAAACCCTATTTAGTCTGGTTCGGTGTGGTTTATGTCCAGTTCAATTTATATTCAGTTCGGTTTAATTAGGCTCTTTGTCGCTTAATTTTTTAAAAGAAAAATTATGTTTTAAAACATATACACATAAAGTATGTGAACTAAATTCAGTATTAAACTGAAACAAAAACTAAAAAGTCACAAAAAGTATATAAGAATAAAACAAATGAAATTTAACTAAAGTAAAAAAAATTAACATCATTAGTATGTTTTTAATAAAAGTTAACTATTAAAAAAAAACAAATGTAAGAAAAATATACAGGGGACAGTGACATATTAAAAATGTGATAAAAATCTCATAGATATCACAATCTCATAGAAAATGTGATAAAAGTTTAAATATAATTCATAAGTAATATAAAATAAGAAGAACAATTATAAATTAAAAAAATCCCATAGAAACCTGCAAAAAATTGTCAATTTTTTAGCAATTGTACAATATAAAATAATTTAATAGATTTCTAAATTTTATCGAGACGAAAATAATATTGAATTTTCATATCGCTATTGAAACAAACTGAAAAATGGTTTGTAGTCAACTACAAACGGTCTTTCATCTGTGTTATTTATTTGTTAATAGAAAAAACAAACAAATGTATATCTATAGTAAATTACATTTTCTAAATCTCAAATCACCATTATATTTGTGGTTTTCTAAATGGATAATAGTTTTGGGCCTTTCTAACTTAAATCACCATTATCATATAAATTTGTGCAAGTAATTGATAGCAAAATAAGGTAATCATCATATTTCTGAATTAACTAATTAGGAAATAAAGAACATACACATTTAATGCAATATCACATGTATATAGTTACTAATAAATGACATCATAAAAGAACAAGAAATTTACTTAATAGACATATATTTTCACGAAAATTTAACTTTTAAATTTGTCAATTAAATATATATTTAAAAAAATACTTCCTAGAAATATTATTTCGTTTAGAATTATATATAATAAAAAATTCAGAATATATCAAATTTAAAGAATAATTATGAATTAATAATCATATTTTATCATTAAGTCTTATGGTTCCTGAAATATTTGTTATAAAAATTCTTGTAAATACATTTCTTGAGATATATAAAGTCTTATGGTTCCTGAAATATTTGTTATAAAAATTCTTGTAAATACATTTCTTGAGATATATAAGAACTATATAGTTTATGATGACAAAAAAAATGACAAAAAAGAAATATATAGTTTACATATATGAATTTATAGGATATACATTTTATAATATGATAAATTGTATAAAATCATATTTGAGTATAAAGTTGATAAAATGTATAAAAAGTTATACTAACTTTTATAATAAAATATTGATTAATTTTTTCCTTTAGTGTATAAGCAAATAATTATTTGAAAAACATAGAGAAAGTAACAAAGCATGAAACTTACATTGTAGTTTACGTGTTTTGGATGATATGATCATTTGTAATGTTCATGTCTCTGAATAACATGAATGTGAAGAGAGATTTAAGTACATATGGATCCACAGGAGGAAATGTCATAATCGTTGGTCTGGACATATAAACTAAAATTGTAAATTAAAAAAAACAATAGAAAAATACATATGAAAGCATTCTTCTCCTTCTAAGCTCTAACAAACAATCATTAAATAGAAAGATAATACCTATGAACATATTTAAAAAAGTAAGAATTAGAACTCAAATAGATCTACGATTAATCAAATCATATAGAAAGATAAAAAAAAATTCCTGCATCGTGGTGAAATCGTTATAATAAGGCATCTGCATATAAACCAAAAGAAAAGTCAGTTATGATGAAATATGTATATGTAAAAGCTTAATGATGTAAAATAACAAAAACAGTATCAACATAAAAAGTTCAGAATAAAAAGTTCAGTGGCTTCGTTTCTCATATTGTGAATGTCTTATATATAGTAAATTGATGGATGTTTCTCAATGATTTAGCTTGCATGATAAGCTAATAAATAGAATATTTTCTAATAAATTATTGAGAATATTATATATTCTATACGATTAATCATATGAGAAACTGTATATAGAAACTATATATTAGAAATTGTATATTTAATATTAATAAGGTAAGTTAATAATAACAAACAGCCTAATTAGATACAAATCGATAAATCGCACTAAACAATGTAATCAATATGATATCAAGAGTGAATTGTTTTCCGTATTTGTAATAAGGAAATCTATTAATACATATTATATTAATTTATGTTCTTGCGCAAGTAATATCTAATAAGGAAAATTATTAATACATGTATTAATTATTAGTAAGGTTAGTAAATTATTAGTGATCGACAAATTAATATTCCTGGCTTAATTTCATTATTGTGCAAGTAATGTAGTTTTTAAATAAGATAAGACATTTAATATGAATTATTATATTTGATAGATTTAAAAATTAATTAAAATAGATTAAAGAAAGTTACAACTTGTGCAACGTATGTATTATTAAAATAAGGTAAGTCATTAAAATGAACTAACAAATTTGGAGTGCTCGGAAACGTCGATAGTTTTGTTATCAAATTACTCTTCGCGCTGAATTCAAAAATAGAAAATAAATTAAAAAAATTAACCAATAAGATTAAGAGAATTAATCCTAGAAGCCCTCTATGAATGCCACGTGTCCAAAAATCACTAAAATGACTTTTCTTTTAATGTATAGGGGATTAGTAAATATACTATGGTATATTAATGAAAAGATGTACCGAGTTAAAATTGGGAGTGAGTTTAAGTTTTGGTCAACTTTAATACCTTTTAGTATTGTCGACCAAATTTAAATCAATTGAATGATTGCTTTTAATTAAAAGAATCACATATTTTTTTCGTTAACATCAGAAAACGTTTTTTGACTTTCATGGTCATGAATTCAAATTGATTATGATAGTCAATTCCATAACGTTTTTGTTGTTATTGCTTTGGAGAAGCTTATATAACACACGTCTCCATATTGTAAAGAAAAAAAAACGAACAATACATCCAACAAAGAGAGAAAATAATTCTCCCACTTAGAATAGTTATGTTTAAAATTTTCATTTTATTTTATGTCTGAGAGTATAACACAAAAGAGGTCGTTAGCTTCTATTTTGAGTGATGCGGAATAGTTGAAGTGTGGTTGTATTCGAGGATTCTGATTATGTAAACACTGTCACACTACATGCAATTAAAAAATTAAGGAAAGAGTGTCTCGACTCCACACAAAATCGTTCTTTGTTCATCATATTTTGGTATCAGATATTGTATATTTTATTTCTGTTTTTATCATTATATAAACTTTTTTTTTGAACGGCACTCATTAGAAACTGAGAGAAAAACTTAAACAGCAGAGTTCGAAGCAAGCAATGCACCATTAGCAAGTGCATCAGCCGCAGAGTTGTTCGTGCGCGAAATGTAAACAAAGAAAATAGCAGAAAACTCAAGAGACAAGTTAAGAATATCGTGGATGATTCCAAACAGCTCTATAAGAGGTTTCCTGTCGTTGATAGCTCTGACCAAAGTCTGAGCGTCCGAGAAGACCGTCAAGGTGGTGTAACCCTTCTGTCTAGCTTGCGAGAGAGCTTCCCTGATGGCCAATCCTTCGGCAACAAGAGCAGAGGATAAAAATTCCTCTGTTTTGGAGTCAGTTGTAGAGATGTAGCCATTAAAATCCGAGAAGATCCAACCTAAACCTGCCATGTTTGATTCTGAGTTCCACGCTGCATCTGTGTGGACCGAGAAATCTGTGATTTGTCGAGAAGAAAAAGAGGTAACTCGCCCCATGTGCTGTGGCGGGACCCTGATTGTTGATCTGAGACTGAGCTTCCTGCCATTCCCTAGATAATCCCATTGCTTTAGACAGAGTGTCTTCAACTGAGGTAGCTCTGTTTTCAAAGACAAATAGGTTTCTTGATGTCCAAAGAGTCCAGCAAATCCAGGGAAATAGCGGCCCAGCAGACAGTCCCGTTGGTGGTAGATTGGTGATCTTCTTAGACACTTTCAGTGCTGTCTCAAAGTCTGTCGCTCCTGAAATAAGTTCAGAATGTAACAGAGGGGCACTATCCCATGCACGTTTTGCAAAATCACAATGGATGAATAGATGAGATGCTGTTTCGCCAAGTCCACAATGGATGCATTTGGTGTTTGCCATCAAACTTCTCTTTTCCAGGTTTCCTCCTAATGGCAAAGCACCTTTGACCACCTTCCAAAGGAAAATTCGTATCTTTGGTGAGAAGGACCCATTCCATATATCAGCGTTCCAGTTGCAGAGTTGACTAGTGATGGGAAGAGTACGCGTCGATTCCTTCACAGAGATCCCAGTGTAGTATCCCGTCTTTGTGCTATAATTTCCATCCTTTGTTGGAAGCCAAACCAGTGAGTCAGATTTCCCCGTCCTGCTCGGTTTTATTTTGAAAATATCTGTCGCAGATAATGGCAGTGTTCGATAGATTAACTCCTTATTCCACTCTCCTGTGGATTCACAAATCAGGTCTGAGACTCTCCAGTCCTTAGACTCTAAAGGAGCCGGTCCCAAAGGTCGGGTTGGAATATCAGCAGATAGCCATGGATCAGACCAAACCATGGTATCTCTACCATTTCCAATAGCGATCCCTGCATTGGCCAGTAATAAATCACGACCACAAAGAATGCTTCTCCAACCATGAGAACTCGACGATGGAGCAGAAACACTTAAAAAGGCTGGTATTTGCAGTACTTCCCGAGTAACACTCTAGCAAGGAGACAGTTCGGGTTGGTAGCTATCCTCCAACTCTGTTTTGCTAGCAAGGCTACGTTAAACATCTCAATATCACGTAATCCCAAACCCCCGGTACCTTTTGTCTTGGTAAGTTCCGACCAGGCAACCCAACACATTTTCTTTTCCTCTGGATTAGCATCCCAAAAGAATCTGGTAAGAGCTGATTGGATTCGTTTGACAAAGCTGAGAGGAAGCTTGAAGCAAGTCATGGCGTAAGACGGTTTAACTGAGAGTACCGACTTGAGCATAACGAGTTTCCCGGCGCTAGAAAGTTTCTTAGTAGACCAACTCGCCGCTTTCTGCCGTATACTATCCACGATAGAAGTGAATAAATCTTTCTTCTTCCTTCCAAAATGCTCCGGGATCCCAAGGTATTTGCCTACTCCACCCTCTCTTGTGATACCTAAGCTGGTATGAACACGAGCTTTAACCTCAGGGGGAGTCTTTTTTGAGAAAGTGATAGACGATTTCAGGGAACTAATCATCTGTCCCGAAGCAGTCTCGTATTTTCTCAAGATGTCCTTTAAAGCATCCACACTTCGCTGTGATGTCTTCATGGAAAACATTGTGTCATCAGCGAATAAAAGGTGATTTATTTGAGGGCTACCCCGAGCCACTCTAATTCCGGCTAGGGTTCCTCTTTTTTGCGCAATGGAGCAGACACCCGAGAGCACTTGACTGCACATGATGAAGATATACGGGGACAGGGTGTCCCCTTGCCTTATTCCCCGTCGAGGGCAGATCAGTCCCTGTGCTTCTCCATTAAATAGGATCGAGTAAGTGACTGAAGTGATGCAACTCATCACTCTTTGACAGAAAATCTCATTGAAGCCAAATCTTTGTAACACTGCTTCGATGAAACTCCATTCCAATCGATTGTACGCTTTACTCATGTCTGTTTTAACCGCCATGGAGCAATGCTTGGTCGCCCCTGATCTCTTCAGAAAATGGAGAGTCTCATGTGTTATCATGACATTATCCGCAATATCTCGCCCTGGAACAAAAGCCGATTGGTTCTCAGCAATAATCAAATCCAGTAAAGGCTGAAGACGCTTTGTGATGATCTTGGAAATTGTCTTGTAGAACACACTAGTCAAAGCAATTGGCCTGTAGTCAGCAACGGTGCGCCGAGCTTGAATTTTAGGAATGAGCCGAATGTGTGTATGATTTATGTTGTTGGGGAGAGTTCATGTCCTGAAGAAGTGTTTGATTTCTCGTATCACTGCAGGGCTGACTATACTCCAGTTTGTCCTGAAAAACCCAGCCGAGAAGCCGTCCGGACCCGGGGCCTTGTCTGGATGGACTGAGAAGATGGCTTCTTTAATCTCCCTATCTGTTGGTATTGCAGAGATTCATGTGTTGACTTACTTAGATAATGAAGGAGATATAGCCTCTTCAACAATAGTTGTTGCGGTTGAGCCGTTGGATTGAAAGAGGCCATCAAAATACTCTAAAATTACTCGCATGATCTCAGATTCTTCAAACACTGCAGTTCCTTCACTATTTTCAATAATGGAGAACTTGTTGATTGCTCGCCGTTGCCTCGTTGTTGCGTGGAAAAATCCCGAGTTCCTGTCACCTAAGGCAAGCCATAGTGTGGGAACCGAAATCCACACTGTCGATTTTCCGTCAAATATGGAAACTTAGGATGAAACCCTAATTTTCCCGAGGTCCTGGATCTCTGCGAAAATCACTAAAACAAACGAATTTAAAGGAATATGGATGAACAATGAAGAATAAAGAGTAAGAACTTGAATGAGAGCTTTTATTGAATTAGAATCGACAACTGTTACANTTCCCGAGGTCCTGGATCTCTGCGAAAATCACTAAAACAAACGAATTTAAAGGAATATGGATGAACAATGAAGAATAAAGAGTAAGAACTTGAATGAGAGCTTTTATTGAATTAGAATCGACAACTGTTACAAGAAGAATTGAAGAACTTAGACGTCGAAACGTTCTAAGGATCTGAATTGCTAGTCTAAACGCTAAGTTCTAAACTCCTAAGCTAACAGCCGTCTTTTTTAGGTCTGATTTCGTCCCCCTCTTCTGCCCTATGCCTCTGGTTTATATACTCCTTGCCTTGACGGTTCGATCTTTCCATTTTGCCGGATTTGAGTATTTCGGGAATCTTCCATTTTTCTCGATCCTTCCTTTTCTTCCGCGGAAATCTTCTATTTATCTTCAAACTTGCCTTTATTTTCCTTCTGCGAATAAACCGTCAAAACGTTATCAAATCTTCGGGTTAGATTCCATTGAAATCGCGAGATGGGTTTTTATCGCGTTTTAGGTCCTTCCGGGCCGTTTTGCGATAAAAAACCATTTTCCGACTTTTTACGGGATCGTTTCCTTATCTGACGTCGTTTTTAGTAAATTACTCGAGTTAATCGCAAGGTTTTACGATTTACTCGACTTTTTATTAAAGACACGTTTTTTACGACTTACTCGGCGTTTTTTTATTAAAAAACGCGTTTTTATGATTTTAACGAGAAATCTCGAATAAATCGTATAGTTTAGGCAATGTTCGGTGTTTCGTTTAACCGTTGCCATTTTATACGATTTTCTTGAGTTCTTTCCGAGCAAGCGAAGTTTTACGGTTTTTATCGTAAAACTCGAACGGTAAGTCGGATCGAGATGGAACGGGAGATGTTTTAGCCGTAGTTTAGAATGCGATCGTGTCGAAAGACGTAAGTTTTGAATCGGGAATGCGGGAGATCAAGGCGCGGGATATCCGAGAAGTCTTTAGTTCGCCCATCGGCGAACTAAGCCGGGCCGACTTAGTTCGCCGATGGGCGAACTAGTTGAGTGATTCCTAGTTCGCCCATCGGCGAACTAAGCCGGGCCGGCTTAGTTCGCCGATGGGCGAACTAGTGGAGTGTCCCTAGTTCGCCCATCGGCGAACTAAGCCGTGCTGGCTTGGTTTGCCGATGGGCGAACTAGTGGAGTGTCCCTAGTTCGCCGATGGGCGAACTAGTGGAGTGTCCCTAGTTCGCCCATCGGCGAACTAGTGGAGTGTCCCTAGTTCTCCCATCGGCGAACTAAGCCGGGCCGGCTTAGTTCGCCCATGGGCGAACTAGTCGTGACTAGTTCGCGTTTTACGGCTATTTCGGTTTTTTGCGGTTTCGTAAAACGATTCTTCGAGTTTTATAAAACGATTCTCGAGTTTTATAAAACGATTCTCGAGTTTTATAAAACGATTCTCGAGTTTTATAAAACGATTCTCGAGTTTTATAAAAAGATTCTCGAGTTTTATAAAAGGATTCTCGAGTTTTATAAAACGATTCTCGAGTTTTATAAAACGATTCTCGAGTTTTATAAAACGATTCTCGAGTTTTAAAAAACGATTCTCGAGTTTTATAAAACGATTCTGAGTTTTATAAAATCACTTTTGCGGAAAGTAATGATCTCCCTTTTACAGAAGCTAATGCAGACGTTGATTTCGAGAGTACGGTTTTCGACACCAACAGTTAGCCCCCCAGTCTGCAATTTCTTGAGGAAATTTTGCGGTCGGATGAAGTTAGGTTTTAATCGGAATCTACGGCTGAGATTCGTCTTATTACGAGGGAGAGCTCTTCTTTTTCTATATGTATTGGATCATTACTTCTCATATCTTCCATCTTTCAAGTTTCTCTCCAAATTCTCTCTAGAAAAATTCTTAAGATGTCTTCTTCCCAAGGTGATCAGCAAAACCGTGAGGTCCCATCCAGTGACAATCCTCCGGCATATCCGCAGGATGCTCGGCTTTCCGAGTTTCTCTTGTTTCAAGACGAGATGGATCGTAGCGACGCTGAGGAAGATGCCGTGTCGAGCGGCGTACCCCCAGTGGATTCGTCCGTCCTTGCAAGAGAAGTCAAGGCTATTTTGGACGAAACGGCGGATGCGGTAGTGGGCTCCTCGGCGGGTGTTGCCACTGAACCGTCGAGTGCGCCTCTCCTTGCAGCCGAAAACGTCACTGTTTCCGCTGAGGTCGGACTAGCTGTAGCCCCCACCATGATAGAGTCAGTCGTGTCTCCAGCCGTGATTAAACCGGTCGTGGCTCCTACCGCCGTTGAATCAGTTATGACTCCTGCCGCAGTTGAACCGGTTGCAGCTCCCACTGCGGTTGATCCAGTTACGATTCTGGGACCTCCTACTCCGGTTAAGAGGGTGATTGTCTTGGGACTTCTGGCGCTTAGCGCGACGCTGCCTGCTTCAGAGAAAAGCCGCAAGAGAACTCGTCCGAACCCAGATGCTCCTGCGAGAAAGAGAGCCGTGAAGGGGTCCGAGACCGGGGCTTCGTCTAGCAAGACACCGAGCATGATGTCGATGTCGCAGCAACGCACCAAGGTACGGGTTCGCAATCATACGTTTTTAAAGATTACGTTCGCAGCTGACCGTCTTTCTTGGTTTTTTTTTTTTGGTTTGTTTCGTTGATCGATGGGATGATCAAAGAGTGCGGGTCCGAAGTTGAGCGTTTAGCCAAAGAGTTAGCCGAGTCGCAGGTGAGGTCGGCTCAGCTTGAAGGGAAACTGAAATCGATAGAAGAAGTGCATTCCGCGGAAGTGTCTCTACTCGAAGCTCGGATTAGCGACCTGGATCGTGACCTTGGAAGGACCGCGGTTTCCCTGATCAAAGCGAAGGATGAGAAGAAGTCCAAGGCTTCGGAGCTGCGCAGACTTCAGCGCAAGATGAAGAGTTTGGAGGAATCAGCTGTCCGTGTGACGGAAAGGTCTATTTCTGTCGAGGGGAGCGATTCCGATCCGATTCTCGCTGCTGAAGACGTACCTCAGCCTGACGCGGATAAGGGTGACGACCCAGAGGTTGCTATCGAGGGTGAAGGTAATGCGATGGATGAAGATGAGGCTCCGTATGCGGAGAACGTTTGAAGTTGTAGTCTCTTATGAGACTTTTTTTTTTAAATTAGATTTTTATGTATTTGGCCGAGTGCGGCTTTTGTACTCGTTTGGGACTGGCCTTCTATGGCTTCGAATCCCCTGTTGCATCGGCAACTTTTTATTTTCGTAATGGATGATCGGTTTTATTTGAACCTTCTGATTTGAGTCGATATTGTGGGAGGTCCGCGAGTTGTCGTTTTGCATTCCGTTCCCTTAGTGGATCACCTTATTCGTTTGCTCGTTTTAGGATTTTTAGTAAATCTAGTGTGCGTTTAGATATAGACGAAGAGACATGCCTTTAGGATCTCGATTCATGCCTTGAGACGTTAGCGACCAGTGTGCTGGGTTTAGGGCAAGACCTAGGTTTACTTTCGGATTAAGGCTGTGCGATGACTAGTCGGCTTTCGTTTTGCCTGTTGCGAGTTTAACCTGATTCCATACCGATTTATAATCCACGATAGGTTCTCGGCTTATACGATTCGTCTGGTTGGAACCGAGCATCTCACCGGGAACAATTTCTAAGTTGCCCGGAAGTGCTGACCAAAAGTTTGGATTTCTTTTATAGCGCTATTACCCTTGTGTCGGGTGTTCGAGAGCTATCTCTGCGAGATAACTTAAGTTTGTTTAAGACTGTTGCGAGTTCGTTGT
>CAKOAT010668487.1:0-15914 GCA_932364175.1 Eruca vesicaria subsp. sativa | reverse complement strand
TCATGCATTCCGTTCCGTATACGAGGGCGAAAGGAGTTTCGCCCGTTGCTCGCCTCGGGGTTGTGCGGTGCGACCACAAAACTCCTTCGAGTTCTTCGGCCCATTTTCCCTTTTTGGCGTCGAGGCGTTTCTTGAGACCGTCGAGGATCGTTTTATTAATAGTTTCGGCTTGTCCGTTGCCTTGAGGATATCTTGGAGTTGATTTTGTCAACCATATTTTCCATTTTTCGCAAAAAGCTTCGAATCTAGTCGAGATAAATTGGGATCCGTTGTCCGTCACGATTTCGTATGGTACTCCATGTCTACAGACTATGTTCCTCCATACGAAACTTTCTACCTGAGCATCTTTGATGCTTGCGTAGGAGTCGGCTTCGACCCATTTAGAGAAGAAATCGGTCAGGACCAAAAGGAAGCGTTTTTTTTTTTTGACGCGTGCATCGGCCCGACTATATCCATTGACCACCACATGAACGGATATGGTGCCGAGATAGATGAAAGGACCTTGGCGGGTTGGTGAATAGTCGGAGCGTGCCGCTGACATTTCTCGCATTTTCGCGAAAAATCCTCGCAATCTTTTACCATCGTTGGCCAGAAATATCCGTGGCGCTTGATTTTTATTGCGAGTGATCTCCCGCCAGAATGGTTTCCGCAAGATCCGGAATGCACTTCCTGCATAACTTGCCGCGCTTTCTCCCCTTGGACGCAAGTCATCAGTGGTCCGGAGAACCTCCATTTGTAAAGTTCTCTGTCCATTACGACGTACCGTGCGGCCTGGGTTTTTATCTTTCGGGCCGCCCATTTTTCTGACGGAAGTTCTCCGTTGGTTATGTATGCGAGGATTGTTTCCATCCACGGACGATTGAATCCGTAATCGGACTGATCTGCGACCGGGTGGTCTTCCTCTACATCGTCTTCTCGTTCGTTGATCAGATTTATGACTATGGCTGGTCCGATGCTAAGGTGTTCGATAAATTCAACGGGAATTACCCTGCTCATACCAGGATCCGAGCTGGATGTTAGGGCGGCCAAAGTGTCTGCCTGGGCGTTTTCTGCTCGAGGAATTCTAGTCAAAGCGAATTGATCGAACTTCTGAGTTAGATCTTTTACCAAGATCAGATACGCTTCCATTCTTTCGTCCCTTGCTTCGTATTCCCCGCTAAATTGGCTAGCCACTAGTTGGGCATTGCAGTACGCGTGAAGGTTACGAATTTTCAGTCCGTGAGCTAATCGTAGTCCTGCGATCAAGGCCTCATACTCGGCTTCGTTGTTTGAAGAGTGGAATATCAATCGGAATGATTGTTCCAATACTTCTCCCGTTGGGGATGCGAGTCGGATGCCAATCCCAGAACCTTGTTTGGACGAGGATCCGTCAACGTACAAGATCCAGGTCGAAATCGGCTCTTGGTTGGACGTACTTCCCGTCGGGAGTTCCACTATGAAGTCTGCGAGCACTTGTGATTTCGCGCAAGTCTTTGAGCAATATTCAATATCGTACTCGCTCAGCTCGATCGCCCATTTTGCCAACCTTCCCGATTGGCTGGGACTGTGCAAAATGGTGCGGAGAGGGAACGAAGTGGGAACGACGATGGTGTGAGATTGGAAATACGGTCTAAGTTTCCTTGCGGACATGACCACGGCCAAAGCCAATTTCTCCATCATCGGGTATCGCGTCTCCGCGTCCAGTAGTGTCTTACTTACGTAGAAGATCGGTTTTTGTTCGCCGCGTTCTTCTCGGATAAGGACGCCACTTACGGCGGTCGTTGATACTGCGATATAGAGGAATAATGGTTCTCCTTCTACGGGTTTCGCGAGTACTGACGGGGTAGCTAGGTAATGTTTCAGCTGTTGGAAAGCCTTCTCGCATTCCTCTGACCATTCGAAATTTTTGTTTTCCTTTAATGTCTCGTAGAAAGGTAGACATTTGTCCGTTGATTGCGAGATAAAACGGTTAAGTGCTGCGACCCTGCCGGTCAGTCTTTGTACTTCGCGTTTCGTCCTGGGAGAGACCATCTCTATTAGCGCCGTGATTTGTTTCGGGTTAGCCTCGATTCCGCGGTAAGTGACGAGGTACCCTAGAAATTCTCCAGACGCGACGGCAAACCGACACTTTGCTGGGTTCAACTTCATGTTATGAAGGTTGAGCCTCTCGAAACATTCCTGGAGGTGTATGACGTGGTCTTGCTCTTTCAGCGATTTCACGAGCATATCGTCGATGTACACTTCCATTGTTTTTCCGAGTTGTTTGGAGAACATTCGGTTGACGAGTCGTTGGTAAGTCGCGCCAGCATTCTTTAGACCGAAAGGCATCACTTTATAGCAGTATGTTCCACGATCGGCTATGAATGAGGTTTTCTCCCGATCGTCGGGATTCATCATGATCTGATTGTATCCTGAGAAGGCGTCCATGAAAGATAAGAGTTTGTTTCCCGCGGTTGCCTCGACTAAGCGATCAATATGTGGCAGCGGATAACTATCTTTCGGACACGCTTTATTGAGATCGGTGAAATCGACGCAGACTCGCCATTTTCCGTTCTTTTTCTTTACGACAACGGGATTGGCGAGCCAGTCAGGATATCAGACTTCTGTGATCGATCCTACTTTGAGGAGTCTGTCGACTTCGCTGTTGACCGCTTCGGCGCGTTCCGGCCACAGTTTTCGTCTTTTTTGTTTGACGGGTTTGGATGTTGGGTCAACGTTGAGTTCATGACATGTGATGTTTATGTGGATCACTGGCATATCTTCCGCAGTCCAAGCGAACGTGTTCGAGTTTCGTTTTAGACATGTCAGGAGTTCGACTTTTAAGGTCTCGCTCAGGTTCGCGCCGATTTCGACACAACGTTCTGTAAAATTCTCGTCGATGCATACCGAGATGACAGCGTTCTGTAAAATTCTCGCGCTTACCTTCCAAAGCCTCGGCCGCTCGCAAATGCCAGAAGAGTTCCGTTTTATCTTGCTTTGGGGCGTTGTCGAGGGACGTCGACTTCTTTTTCTTTTTGGAAGAGATATCGACCGGCAGATTTTTTCGTTTTAAATCCGCGGCGTAGCAAACCTGCGAGGTTCGTCGATTTCCCCATATAGTCTCGATCCCGTTCGGAGTCGGGAATTTGAGCTACATATGGTTCGTCGACGGAATCGCTTGCATCAAATTTAACCACGGTGTCCCTACGATTGCGTTATAGGACATAGGTCGATCGACGACTTCGAACTCGACGTTTTTCACTATGCTCCCGGCGCGAACTGCCAAGTTGATCGTTCCGAGGGTCATAGTGATTTCCCCCGAGAGTCCTACTAGCGGGCTTACGTTTTCTGCGATTTCAGACAGATCGATTTTCATTCTTTCGAGAGTATTTTTGAAGATGATATCAGCCGAGCTTCCGGTATCGACTAATATCCTTGCGACATCCATATGCCGGATCGTCAGCTCAATAACGAGAAGATCGTTGAGAGGTTTGACCGAATCGATCGTTGCTCTTTTCTCGAACGAGATGACGTCGCCGTTCAGATTAGGCATGTTGTTTCTCGTTCGTTTTAGCGATTATTGTGTAAGAGAATCCGACCCCCCCCCCTCCTTCTAGCGCCAAACTGGGGGAACCGAAATCCACACTGTCGATTTTCCGTCAAATATGGAAACTTAGGATGAAACCCTAATTTTCCCGAGGTCCTGGATCTCTGCGAAAATCACTAAAACAAATGAATTTAAAGGAATATGGATGAACAATGAAGAATAAAGAGTAAGAACTTGAATGAGAGCTTTTATTGAATTAGAATCGACAACTGTTACAAGAAGAATTGAAGAACTTAGACGTCGAAACGTTCTAAGGATCTGAATTGCTAGTCTAAACGCTAAGTTCTAAACTCCTAAGCTAACAGCCGTCTTTTTTAGGTCTGATTTCGTCCCCCTCTTCTGCCCTATGCCTCTGGTTTATATACTCCTTGCCTTGACGGTTCGATCTTTCCATTTTGTCGGATTTGAGTATTTCGGGAATCTTCCATTTTTCTCGATCTTTCCTTTTCTTCCGCGGAAATCTTCTATTTATCTTCAAACTTGCCTTTATTTTCACCGTCAAAACGTTATCAAATCTGCGGGTTAGATTCCATTGAAATCGCGAGATGGGTTTTTATCGCGTTTTAGGTCCTTCCGGGCCGTTTTGCGATAAAAAACCGTTTTCCGACTTTTTACGGGATCGTTTCCTGATCTGACGTCGTTTTTAGTAAATTACTCGAGTTAATCGCAAGGTTTTACGATTTACTCGACTTTTTATTAAAAACACGTTTTTTACGACTTACTCGGCGTTTTTTATTAAAAAACGCGTTTTTATGCTGTTAACGAGAAATCTCGAATAAATCGTATAGTTTAGGCAATGTTCGGTGTTTCGTTTAACCGTTGCCGTTTTATACGATTTTCTCGAGTTCTTTCCGAGAAAGCGAAGTTTTACGGTTTTTATCGTAAAACTCGAACGGTAAGTCGGATCGAGATGGAACGGGAGATGTTTTAGCCATAGTTTAGAATGCGGTCGTGTCGAAAGACGTAAGTTTTGAATCGGGAATGCGGGAGATCGAGGCGCGGGATATCCGAGAAGTCTTTAGTTCGCCCATCGGCGAACTAGTCGTGACTAGTTCGCGTTTTACGGCTATTTCGGTTTTTTTGCGGTTTCGTAAAACGATTCTTCGAGTTTTATAAAACAATTCTCGAGTTTTATAAAACGATTCTCGAGTTTTATAAAACGATTCTTGAGTTTTATAAAACGATTCTCGAGTTTTATAAAACGATTCTCGAGTTTTATAAAACGATTCTCGAGTTTTATAAAATGATTCTCGAGTTTTATAAAACGATTCTCGAGTTTTATAAAACGATTCTTCGAGATTTATAAAACGATTCTTCGAGTTTTATAAAACGATTCTCGAGTTTTATAAAACGATTCTCGAGTTTTATAAAACGATTCTCGAGTTTTATAAAACGATTCTGAGTTTTATAAAATCACTTTTGCGGAAAGCAATGATCTCCCTTTTACAGAAGCTATCGCAGACGTTGATTTCGAGAGTACGGTTTTCGACACCAACACATAGTGTTCTGCTGCGTTGTCGCCAATACTCCTCCTCCTCTTTATACGCCTTTTTTAGCCGGGTTGATTTCAGAAATCAGAATCTCATTAGGAACAGAGCTAGTCATGGCTTCCTCCAATCTTTTATTTCTCTAAGGTGATCTGCGCTTGACTATTGATGTGGTGTTCCTTGTTCCATTTGGATATGGCCTTCCTGCAAGCTGTAATTTTTTCCTCCACGGACTCACCATTCTCTAGCCAGGCGTTGGCTATCAGCTTTTTGACTTCCTCATTTTTGCATAATTTCCTATCACACCGGAAGAGGCCTTCCTTTTTTCTTGTATCAGGCTCAAGGAAGGTGATTACTGGCCTGTGATCGGATCCTCCATAGTTGAGATAAGAGCATCTCCCTGATGGAAATAACTCAGCCCATAAGCTGTTGGATAATGAGCGATCAAGTCTGCAGTGGACCGTGTGCGAGTGTCGAATCCCTCTCCACGACAGGGGGATTTCCGGAGTGTCATAGATCATATAGGTCACACTGGGATAAGAACGTTCTGAAAACAATGAACGTACCTTCAGCTCTCTCTGGTCCTCCCTCCTTCTCCGTGTTGTCAATGATGTCGTTAAAATCTCCAGTTAGAAGCCAAGGACCCTCTCTGCTGAGACCAATATCAGTTAGAGATTTTAGAACTTCTCTACGTTTAGCTTGGTCTGGTGCTCCATATGTGAAAGTGGCGTAAAACTTCTTATTCTTATAATCAATCTCCGTATCGATATAATTATCACAGTGGTAGAGAACATGAAGTTTGATAGATGTGTTCCATAACAGAGTTAATCCACCTCCTCCAGGGCTATGAGGTGGTACATGAAAATGAGATACAAAGTTTAGCTCAGCAATCTTATCATTTAAAAACTCCGGGGGATTTTTTGTCTCCATAAAGAAGATGATGTCGGGATCAAAATCTTTCCTTAGTTCCCGCAACCTCTGGACTGTCATGGGATTCCCCAACCCACAACAGTTCCAGCTCAGAACTTTTAAGGAAGAGAGTGAGGCGGTTTGTGAAAATCCGCCCTGTTTTGATCAAGAGGTGGAGCCTCACCCTCTGCTGTCACCTTTGAGTTCGACATCTCCACTGATCGCTTTGTTCTTTTAGCAGGTTGTCTCTCTGATGGGGGCTTAGGGATGTCTGGTTTGTTCTTTTTCGGAGCTGCTTTCCCCCCTGTTTGTCTCTCGCCAGTAGAGTTGTTTGATGAAGTCTTCCTGCCGCGAGGAGAGTTTTGAATGGCCTGCATCTTGCTTCTTTTGGATCCAGTTCCTCTTATCGTAACCTGTTTACTAGTAGTAGTGTTTCTGCTTCCCAAAGGCCTCCCCCTTTTCTTTGGTTGATTTGTTTTATCCTGTTGTTCCGGAAGAGAAATCGCCAAAACTTCCGTAGCAGGTTCAAGCTCTGCAGTATGTAACGTAGACGGCAGGTTTGCCATATCGTAGAAATCATGGTCCTACAGTCGAGACGAGCTAGCTTCTGTTGTTCGTAGTCCCATGGATGTGTATTTAAGTTCTTAATTATCAGTACTTTAGTTTTTATTTATCTGAAACTCTGTTTTTATTTAAGTTTCTACTTGTGTATTTTAAACTTCAAACTCTGTTGTAGTAATTTTATTACTTATCCTTTTGTTCATGCAATCTTTGTTTTTTGTCGTTGTCTTCCTCATGTTTGCATAATAACCACCAACAAACTCGAGCATTGTTGTTTTTCGCAAAATCAGTTGCTACCCCATAATCTATTCAAGGCCGTTGTTGGAGTTAACAACTCTCAACATCCTGTAAGCAGGAAAAGGATTATTCCCTTCTAAACAATTTTCATCGTGGATCCAAACAAGTGAAATGTTATAATAACTAGTTGCATATTCCCCGCGCAAGCGCGGGGCCGGGATCATTATGTTTGCATGTTTTTTTTTCGATTGTTGGTTTAGTGTATTCTTTAATGACACCAATTAATAATGAAATGGAAAATTTCATGTTTTTATATCGTATGTCAAAACTTGATATAATTCTATATTTATAGTATTTATATTTGTATTAAACGATTTATCAATATGAAAATAACCTTAATTAAGTTAATATTCGTTGTTTAAGTTTCATTAGATAAATTTTTATATATGGTTTTTTGTAAGTTTGGGTTTTGTTCATAAATGATGTGGCATTTTTATCTACGGAGTCATCAACTGTGGGAATTCATTCGCCGAAGTCTGGAGTCAGTGGTGAGAAATATTTTCAATGAAATTATAGTAGTTATTAAAATATAAGAGAAATTACATATTCATTTAATAAATAAATAACTTAAATTTTGTTGTTTATTTTATTTTATTTCACATACAATTTTTTAAAAAAATATTAGGAATGTTTTAAATGTTATTTATATGCGAAGTAAGGTTTATAAGAATAGTTAGGCTATAATATAGTTTTTAGTTTGTAAAAGTAGGTGTGTTTTTTTTGCTGTAAATAGTTTTTATATCGTAGATCAAACCTTGATATAATTCTATATTTGTAGTATTTATATTTGTATTAAACGATTTATCAATTTGAAAATAACCTTAATTAAGTTAATATTTGTTGTTTAAGTTTCATTAGATAGGCTTTTATATCTGGTTTTTTGTAAGTTTGAGTTTTGTTCATAAATGATGTGACATTTTTATCTACGGCGTCATCGACCGTGGGAATCCATTCGTCGGAGTCTGGAATCGGTGGTGAGAAATGTTTTCAAGGAAATTATAGTAGTTATTAAAAGGTAAGAGAAATTATATATTCATTTAATAAATAACGAAAATAATTAATTTTTGTTGTTTTATTTTATTTTATCTCACATACAAAATTTTTGAAAATATATATTAGGAAATATGTGCAATGATTTAACTTTTTGAGCTCCTAATCTATATTATTCAACCCTCATTAAGCCATCCACGTATGCACCCGCGTGGAATTCACTTTTTGTTTGGTTTTTTTTGGTCTGTTCGTTTTTGGATTTATTTTTTATTATTTTTGGGTTGAGCTATAATAGGATAGTTTTAAGGTTCTTTAAGCCATCCGCGTAGGCAACCACGTGAGACTTGTTTTTTTGTTTTTTGTTTTGTTGTTCGTTTTGGATTCATTTTTAACTATTTTGGGTTTGAACTTGTTAAGGTTTAGGGTTTATACAACTATTTTGATCTTTAAAACAATAAGCCCAAAAAAAAAACATAAGATCCTTATAAACAAAAAGCCCATATGATAATAACTTAAATAAAAAAATCAAAAATACTTGATAGCTGCGTGGTTTGAACCCACATTCTTGCATACTTAATTAGACACCTTATACCACTTGACTAAAGTGTATTTCATTGTTTGTGACCATCTTACCAAGACTATGTGTGTTTAAAAAATATCTACGGGACCCACAAAACTACTGACTATGTTCTATTGTTATGATGATGACATTAACTGGTTTATGCATGAGAGCAGTGGGAATTGAACCCATGCCCTTGCAGACCGAACATGGGGTCTTAGACCACTTGGCTAAACTGTATTCTTTGTTTGTAGTCATCTTTAAAAAAATATTTATTTTAATATAAAAAAGTGGGATCCACAATCTGCCTATGTGGACACCTTAAGGAGCCTTTAAACTGTATCATTATAATATAGATTCAAATAAGTTGATATGTGCTAAATACACTGAAATGTGATAATAATTCAGATAAATTAATTAACTTAACCAAACAACATTGTTTAAATTGAGTTAATGGTTGAGTAACTTATGTTATGGCCATCGTAAATTTAGACACATTCCAAAAAGTAATCATATTAGAGTCACAAAACAAGACAACTCTTCTTTAAGTGGTACAGAACACAGGCTGGGTGGGAAATGGCAATAATCGAATAAAAATCTGTAAAACTTGCCGTCAAAAACATCTGAATGGCTAATGGACGTTGAACATTAGTTCAAAGAGGCATCGAGGAACTAAAGATGATGGGGCAATAGTTAAAGATGACCACAATGTGCTGAGACGTGAAGAGGGTTCAGCTTTCTCAAGGTACTTCTGTAGAATCATAAACAAATCCTAAAAGTTATGTTTTAATACATAACGTTAGAAGGTTGTATTGAAGACTTATGAGATCGACTGTTGGACTTGTCCAGGTATAAACCAGCCGCAATACTTGTGGATTAGGTACTTGTCCGCACCTTGTGCGGGGAATACATGTCCAACAATATTAAATGTGTTTTCGTATTAAAAATTTTCATCAGGATGATAATTAATATATAATATTTTTAATGTGTTAGTCTTTAATTTTAAGCCTTAGAATATGGACCATATTTCACTATATCTCATATAATTTATACTTTTTTGTTTCTCTTTTTATTTTGTTCTTTCTCTTTTTGCCTTTTGCTCCTTTTCTTCTATTTTCTGATTTATACTATGACAATAAATCAGAAACTCAATAATAAAACCCAATCAGTCGTAATCCTATTCCAAAGCTTCTAATTTTATTAAGTTTTGCTGTTAGAATATGAGTTTAAAGGTCGGTATACTAAGACTTTAGTGGGTTTTATGGTTTGGTTTGGGTCTAGGCATTCAGTTTCCAGTTTGATTTCGGTTCAAATATTTTGGGTTCGGTTGGTTATTTCAGTTTTCGGTTCAGTTGGGGTAGCAAAGTTAGGAACCGGATAATATTAGAAAAAAATAGGTCCAGTTTGGTTCCACTTTGGAGGGTAATTTCTGATAATTTAGAAAATTTTCAGGTTAAATATCGGTTAATTCGAGTTGTTTGGATAAAAAATATCGGTTTATTCGGACAATTTTAAATATTTTAGGTTTAAAAAATATTCAGCTAATTTGTGTTTTTGTGTATTTTGGTTTTTATATAATATTTTTAAGGATATTATTTGTTTAAAAATTAAATAAATTGATATTTTTAGGTGTATAATATTAATTTTAAAAATTTGGGTAACATTCGGTTCCAAATTTGGTTTTCGGACATGAGGGTTCTGTTCTTGCTGCTGGTGAGGAGGTAGGAAAGCTCTTAGATTCAGTCTATTTTATATGTAACTGAGGAAGAGGCTTCAGTGGTTCTTATGCATTTTTGTTTTGATGCAGTAAAGGATGGGACTTTGAGGGTTTTTGAATGGCCTAGTATGAAAATGTTACTTGATGAGTCTAAGGCACATGGATCAGTGAAAAACCTAACTTTCAGGTGTGCTTTCTCCTATCAAATTTGGAAAACCTTTCTATCATCGGAAACTGAATCATTCTATTGATGAAAAAGGAATCATTTTCGAACAATGGCCTGATAGTGATATTTTTGTTTTGCAGCGAAAGTGGTAAGTTTCTTGTGTCACTTGAAGGTCCACTTTGTCGGGTTTGGGACGTAAAGTCTTCTGCTGCGATTGACAGTCTATCAAAAGAGAAGGCCAGAGTGGCCAGTGGGGTTTTGCTATTTGTATCTTATAACTTTGTTCAAAGCTTATGAAAAACTACTCTATATCAGTCTTAAATGTCTCAGCTGATGGGAAGCTTCTAGCAGAGTCTTTTTTTTCTACGCACTTTTGTGACCAAACAGATAGAACTTAATACTAAGTCTATTGGTAAAGAAAGCACATCTGGGTTTGGTCACCGCACTGAGTTTCTCCTCGGATTCAGGGCCTCAGAGATCGTTGTCTGCAAGAACCAGAAAGGAAACAGGGGAGTTCTCCATGTTGCCAGGAATCTCAAACCGGAACCTGTTGTGGTTCAAGAATATTGCGTTGAAGAGTTTTGAAGGGATCCTGCCTTTGAAATCGTAGAAGAACTTAAGAAGAGTCTCCTTGAAATAATTTAGATTTGAAGTTACTAAGAGAACATTCATCAATAGAAGCATCAATCCTATACCCTAAAAAAATAATTACAAAAATATATCAGTAAAACTCAACCATAATTAGTGCTAAGCAATAAAGAAGAAAAATACAATACTTACAATGGTATCAACCAACACTATTTCAATCAAAACAATTTTTGAATTTTTCCATGTATTCCAAAGTTTTAACACTTTGACTTTAATCTTATAACAATCTTTAGCCGGATCAATCTCTCCAATAAGAACAAGAGAAGCAGTTTTTTTTCTCAAGAAATACATTGTTGGGAAGTTATTATTTTTGCTGAGAAGTTATAAAAATTGTGTGTAAATTTTATTTTGTGGGAGATGTAAACGAAAGAAACTTGAATGATATATATATATATATATAGATGTCCGTAATGTAACATAGTATGTTTTCATTGTCGTGATTATCTAGGACAATATTATGAATGAAAATATTATGAAAAACATGATTTAAAACTAAAAATTATGATAATTACCTAAAATCATGGAGGACATGATACCTCAGCAAAATTATTAATAAAGAAGAACCATAATCAGTGCTAAGCAATAAAGAAGAAAAATACATTACTTACAATGGTATCAACCAACACTAATTCAATCGAAACGATTTTTGAATTTTTCCATGTATTCCAAAGTTTTAACACTTTGACTTTAATCTTATAACAATTTTTAGCCGGATCAGTCTCTCCAATAAGAACAAGAGAAGCAGGTTTTTTTCTCAAGAAAGACATTGTTGGGAAGTTATTATTTTGCTAAGAAGTTATAAAATTTGTGTGTAAATTTTATTTTGTTGAAGATGTAAACGAAAGAAACTTGAATGATATATATAGATGTATGTATTGTAACGTAGTATGTTTTCATTGTCGTGATTATCTAGGACAATATTATGAATGAAAATATGATTTAAAACTAAAAATTATGAAAATTATCTAAAATCGTGGAGGACATGACACCTCAGTAAAATTATTTCTTAAATAATAGTATGAATTTTAAACTTCAAACTCTGTTGTAGTGATTTTATTTGTCTTTTTGTTCACGCAATCTTTGTTTTTTTGTCGTTGTCTTCCCCATTTTTGCATAATAACCACCAACAAACTCGAGCATTGTTGTTTTTTCGCAAAATTAGTTGCTACCCATAATCTATTCATGGCCGTTGTTGGAAACCATTACATATATTTATCATTTTTAGTACATATTTATCCTATTAGATTTACATTTAATTATTAATCAAATCAATATATCTATGAAAAATATATTTAAAATTAATTGGTATTTAATTTATGCTAAAATTTTACTTGCATTTCAAAATTCTATATTACGTTTTAGCACTTTTTGTGTTTATTCATTTTAAATAGTATATTATTGTATATATAAAAGTTATAAGATATGTTAATTTATAGACATGCATGTATTACAAAGTTTAATGTGTTAACCTGTTTTTTCTAACGTAAAATTTTATTTAACATAAGTATGTATATTATGACAAACAAAAATATACATATATCAATTTTATATAATCTTACTTCAAGCTCGGCTTAAGGATCATCTTCTGCTTTTGAGGATGGATTACCTTTGGCCATTTAAAATAGTGACTAAGACCACCCGCAACAAGGAGTTCTTAGGGAGAATCCTTAAGGAAATATTAATTTTATAACCAATGGGTCCCATGAACAGTTAAAGATTTTAAGAATAAAATCCTTATGTAAGGATTGATCCGGATGAATCCTTACACTATTCATGGGCTCCACTGCCCACGTGTCGGTCCACGATTGGTCAGATTTTTTTATTTTAAAGAAATAATCCGAAATATCCTTATATAATCTGAAATACCCCTTTTTCTTTTTTCCTAAGGATTCTTCCTAAGAATTCCTTGTTGCGGATGCTCTAAGACCATCTGCAATGGCGGATCCTTAGGGAGAATTCTTAGGGAAATACTAATTTTATAATCAATGGGTCCGATGAACAGTTAAGGATTTTTGTAAGGATTGATCCTTACACTATTCGCGGGCTCCACTGTCCACGTGGCGATCTGTGAGTGGTCAATTTTTTTTTAAAAAAAAAAATCTGATATATCCTCATATAATCCGAAATATCTCTTTTTCTTTTTTCTAAGGATTCTCCCCAAGGATCCGTCATTGCGGATTCTTTTTGGGAGGAAGAGGTCGACCACTACCAAATTGCTCAGGTCTTCTCTCAAATAGAGGGTTTGTTACTTCTCCTGAAAATTTCACAAAACATAAAAATATTTAAATCGAATGTACAAAAACCTTAAAAACCAAACTGAAAGGATATTTATCTTCTTCTTGGCTTAAAACCAAATCGTGGCTGACAAAACTAATCTTCATAATCCGCATCTTTCTCACATAAACACACACACGTCTAACCACAAATACAAAGCGTAACCAGTTTTTGGTCACACATTTCTCTCTCTCTCTCTCTCTCTCTCTCTCTCTCTCTCTCTCTCTCAAACAAGATTATCTTCTAATCAAACTTGTTCTGTTTTGCCTTTTATTGGCCATATCAGACTTTTATATATAGATGATCTACTTAGCCCTCTGCGTTGATTCTTAGCTTTCTGCTATGACTTTTATGGCATGCAAAATTATTTTTATAAAAAAAAATTAATTTTTAATATTAACAAATTTTTTTTTATGTGAATGAATAATCAATTCTTTTTAAGAAGTATGAATTTTTATTTAAAAATATATTTAAAAAAATCATAGTATCCATGAATTCAAAAAAATGTATAAGGCTGAAAATAATCCATAATTTATATTATAGAAAAACAAATCAGAATACAAACTAAATTAAAAGAAATAAACACATCAAACAAATACAATGATTCTCACATAAATTATATTGTATGGTGTTGTTAAAAAAGATATTGTATACACACTGAACTTATATCAATTACTATGTATAAAAAATAATCGGACACATAAAAATAACTATGTGCTTTTGTGAAAAACAAACAAAACATAAATATTAGAATACTAAAATAATATAATATGTTTGACAGTAGATAAAAATAAAAATGTCTAAAATATAAACGGACATCAAATTTTGATAGAGATGGTGAAATGTTTAAGTGAACATGTCATTCATTTTATTATAGACAAAGTAAATACTAAATAACAATCAATTATCTTGACACGAATACACAAAAGATGAAGACAAAATAAATCTGAATATCAGGCATATAAGCTGACAAAATAATATGTCATTAGCTTAACACCATCCTGTCTCAGAATCTTTCACCTCATAACACCACTTCAGTGGCCGCTAAGATCTGTAGTTTTTCTGATCAAATAGAATCAGAAAAATAAAATGGAAAAGAGAGAGAAAATGAGAAAATATTGTTACATTCACTATATCTAGCACAATGATGAGTGTGCGTTTATCTTTTATGAAACAGTAATCCCCCTATATATTAAAAGAGAAGTCATTTGGACACATGTCACTCATACAGGCCTTCTCAGAGGAATTCTCTTAATCTTATTGGTTGATTTTTTTAGAATTTCTTTTTTTATTTATTTTTATCATCGACAACCTAATAGGAAAGAAACACTAATTACTAACCTCATTACATATTACTTCCACAAGAATATTAATTAATACATGTATTAATAAGTTTCCTTATTACAAATACGGTAAACCATTTACTCTTGATATCATATTGATTACATTGCTTAATGACATTTAACAATTTGTATCTAATTAGGAAACTTATTTTTATTAACTTACCTTACTAATATTGATTACTTGCGCAAGTTAAAATCATATAATATGCATATCATTTTATTAGCTTACCATGCAAGCTAAATCATTGAGAAACATCCATCAATTTACTATATATAAGACATTCACAGTATGAGAAACGAAGCCACTGAACTTTTTATTATGAACTTTTTATGTTGATATTGTTTTTGTTATTTTACATCATTAAGCTTTTACATATACATATTTCATCAGAGCTGATTTTTATTTTGGTTTATATGCAGATGCCCTATTATAACGATTTCACCACGATGCAGGAATTTTTTTTTATCTTTCTATATGATTTGATTAATCGTAGATCTATTTGAATTCTAATTCTTACTTTTTAAATATGTTCATAGGTATTATATTTCTATTTAATGATTGTTTGTTAGAGCTTAAAAGGAGAAGAATGCTTTCATATGTATTTTTCTATTGATTTTTTAATTTACAATTTTAGTTTATATGCACAGACCAACGATTATGACGTTTCTTCTTGTGGATCCATATGTACTTAAATCTCTCTTCACATTCATGTTATTCAGAGACATGAGCATTACAAATGATCATATCATCCAAAACACGTAACTACAATGTAAGTTTCATGCTTTGTTACTTTCTCTATGTTTTTCATATAATTATTTGCTTATACACTAAAGAAAAAAAATCTTTAATCAATATTTTACTATAAAAGTTAGTATAACTTTTTATACATTTTATCAACTTTGTACTCAAATATGATTTTATACAATTTATCATATTATAAAATGTATATCCTATAAATTCATATATGTAAACTATATATTCTTTTTTTTTGTTATCCTTTTTTGTCATCGTAAACTATATAGTTCTATGTCAATTATAATATAACTTTATAAAATTTATCACATAATAAATTATGTATATAATTCAGAGTTAGAATATGATATGTGTAACATTTTTGTATATATTTCTAATACTAATGTTAGAATTAAATCGGTTAAATACAAATTTCTATAATAAATATAAGTGATAAAACATAATCATTATATATTTCTATAGATTTACAATATATCAAAATCAAAACTATTTATTATTCTTTAATTTTATAACCATATTATGGTATTAGGAAAGATATACCTTGTTGGTAAAGGCTTTTAATTAGTTAATTCGTTTATTAATAACTTGCCTTATTTTATTATCAATTACTTGCGCAAGTTGATACGATGATTACCTTATTTTGT
>CAKOAT010667376.1:181621-201335 GCA_932364175.1 Eruca vesicaria subsp. sativa | reverse complement strand
GGTTTGTCCACTAATTAAGTGGTATATGAAATTTAAATAAATTACCTGATGGAAATTTAGAAACGATGGTCATGTAGCATGAAAATACATTTAGCATACATTAATATATATGTTGAATGTGATTAAATAACTTTTAATCAACAATAAAGAGCCTAAACTTCTAAATATAGCATTTACTGAAAAAATCGACTGTTTCGTAGGGGTTAACTCACATATTTTGAGAAAAATAAGAGAAAATGAAAATTTTATTTTGATGCATATTTTCATCATGCAGTGACATAGTACGAAGGTTAAAGAGGTTTGAGACCTTAGCTGTTCATTTTTCTCTCGAAAATAGAATTTTTTTTTTAATAGGGGTTTGTCCACTAATTAAGTGGTATATGAAATTTAAATAAATTACCTATTGGAAAATTAGAACTGATGTCCATGTACCATGAAAATTGTTTAACTTAGATTAATACAAATTTATAATGTGCTTAGGTAATTTTTAATCAACAATAAAGAGCCTAAACTTCTGAATATAAAATTTATTGAAAATCTCGATTTTTTCATAGGGGTTAACCCACATATTTTGAGAAAAATGAGAAAATATGAAAATTTTATTTTGATGCATCTTTGCAGTATGCAGTGACATAGTATAAAGGTTGAAGAGGTTTGAGACCTTAGGTGTTTATGTTTCTCTCGAAAATAGAATTTTGTTTTTAATAGGGGTTTGTCCACTAATTAAGTGGTATATGAAATTTAAATAAATTATCTGATGGAAATTTAGAAACGATGGTCATGTTGCATGAAAATACATTTAGCATACATTAATATATATGTTGAATGTGATTAAATAACTTTTAATCAACAATTAAGAGCCTAAACTTCTAAATATAGCATTTACTGAAAAAAATCGACTTTTTCGTAGGGAACACTCACATATTTTGAAAAAAATAAGAGAAAATGAAAATTTTATTTTGATGCATATTTTCATCATGCAGTGACATAGTACGAAGGTTAAAGAGGTTTGAGACCTTAGTTGTTCATGTTTCTCTCGAAAATAGAATTTTGTTTTTAATAGGGGTTTGTCCACTAATTAAGTGATATATGAAATTTAAATAAATTACCTATTGGAAAATTAGAACTGATGTCCATGTACCATGAAAATTGTTTAACTTAGATTAATACAAATTTATAATGTGCTTAGGTAATTTTTAATCAACAGTAAAGAGCCTAAACTTCTGAATATAACATTTATTGAAAATCTCGATTTTTTCATAGGGGTTAACCCACATATTTTGAGAAAAATGAGAAAATATGAAAATTTTATTTTGATGCATCTTTGCAGTATGCAGTGACATAGTATAAAGGTTAAAGAGTTTTGAGACCGTAGGTGTTCATGTTTCTCTCGAAAATAGAATTTTGTTTGTAATAGGGGTTTGTCCACTCATTAATTGGTATATGAAATTTAAATAAATTACCTATTGGAAAATTAGAAATGATGTCCATGTATCATGAAAATTGTTTTAACTTAGATTAATACAAATTTATAATGTGCTTAGGTAATTTATGATCAAAAATAAATAGCTTAAACTTCTGAATATAACATTTATTGATAATCTCGATTTTTTCATAGGGGTTAACCCACATATTTTGAGAAAACTGAGAAAAAATGAAAATTTTATTTTGATGCATCTTTGCAGCATGCAGTGACATAGTATAAACGTTAAAGAGGTTTGAGACCTTAGGTGTTCATGTTTCTCTCAAAAATTGAATTTTGTTTTTATAGGGGTTTGTCCAAGATTAAGTGGTATATGAAATTTAAATAAATTACCTCTTGAAAAATTAGAAATGATGTTCATGTACCATGAAAATTTGTTTAACATAGATTAATAAAAATTTAGAATGTGCTTAGGTAGTTGTTGATCAACAATAAAGAGCCTAAACTTCTGAATAAAACATTTCTTGAAAAACTTGATTTTTTCATAGTGGTTATCTCACATATTTTGAGAAAAATAAGAGAAAATTAAAATTTTATTTTGATGCATATTTTCATCATGCAGTGACATAGTACGAAGGTTAAAGAGGTTTTAGACCTTAGCTGTTCATGTTTCTTTAGAAAATTGATTTTTTTTATAGGGGGTTTGTCCACTGATTAAATGGTATATGAAATTTTAATAAGTTACCTATTGGAAAATTAGAAATGATTTTCATATACCATGAAAATAGTTTTAACATAAATTAATACAAATTTAGAATGTGCTTATGTATTTTTTAATCAAAAATAAATAGCCTAAACTTCTGAATATAACACTTATTGAAAAACTCAATTTTTTCATAGGGGTTGACCCACATATTTTGAGAAAAATAAAAAAAATGAAAATTTTATTTTAGTGCATCTTTGCATCATGCAGTGACATAGTATGAAGGTTAAAGATATTTGAGACTTTAGGTGCTCATGTTTCTCTCGAAAATAGAATTTTGTTTTTATAGGGGGTTTGTCCACTGATTAAGTGGTATATGAAATCTAAATAAATTACCTTATCGATATTAGAAGCGATGTTAATGTAGCATGAAAATAATTTTAGCATACATTAATATAAATGTAGAATGTAATAAAATTCTTTTAATCAACAATAAAGAGTCAAAACTTCTGAATATAGCATTTATTGAAAAATTTGACTTTTTCGTAGTGGTTAACTCACATATTTTGAGAAAAATATGAAAATATGAAAATTTTGTTTTAAAGCATCTTTGCATCATGCAGTGACATAGTATGAATGTTAAAGAGGTTTGAAACCTTAGCTATTCATGTTTCTCCAGAAAATTGATTTTTTATAGGGGGTTTATCCACTAATTAAATGGTATATGAAATTTAAATAAATTACCTGTTGGAAATTAGAAATAATGTTCATGTACCATGAAAATAGTTTTTAACATACATTAATACAAATTTAGAATGTGCTTAGGTAAATTTTTAATCAGTAATAAAGAACCTAAACTTCTGAATATAAAATTAATTGAAAAACTCAGTTTTTTCATCGGTGGTAACCCACATATTTTGAGAAAAATAAGAAAATATGAAAAAAAAAATTAATTCATATTTGCATCGTTTAGTGACATAGTATGAAGCTTAAAGAGGTTTGCGTCCTTAAAGAGGTTTTACTCATTGGAAAATTAGGAACGATGTCCATGTCTCATGAAAATAAGTTTAGTATACATTAATATAAATTTATAATGTGATTAGTTAATTTTTATTCAAAAATAAAGAGCCAAAAGTTCATCTAACAACATTTATCGTAAAACTTGATCTTTCCGTAGGGGTTAACCCATAGATTTCAAGATAAATTAGAAAAACTATGATTTTTATTTTAATGCGTAGAGACATCATGCTCTGACATTTTATGAAGATTTAATAAGTTTGAGACTTTAGGTGTTTTCGTATCTCCCAAAAATAAGGTTTTATAGGGTTTAATTTATTACTTAGGTGGTATATGAAATTTAAATAAATTACTTATAAGAAAATTAGAAACAATGCCCATGAACCATGAAAAAAGTTTAGCATATATTAATATAAATTTAGAAAGTGATTAGTTATTTTTTAAACAAAAATAAAGAGCCTAAAGGTCGTCTTACAGCATTTATCGTAAAATTCGATCTTTTCGTAAGGATTAACCCACAGATTTCAAGATAAATTAGAAAATCTTTTATTTTTATTTTACTGCGTAGATGCATCATGCACTGACATATTATCAATACTAAATAGGTTTGAGACTTTAGGTGTTTCCGTATCTAGAAAAAAATAAGGTTTTATAGTATTTAATTCATTGATTAGGTGGTATATAAAATTTAAATAAATTACTTATAAGAAAATTAGAAACGATGATCATGTACCATGAGACAAGTTTAGCATACATTATTATAAACTTAGAATGTGATTGGTTATCTTTTAATCAAAAATAAATAGCCTAAAGTTCATCTTACAACATTTATCACAAAATTTGATATTTTCGTAGGGGTTAACCTACAGTATTCAAAAAAAGAAGAGAAAAATCTATTAGTTTTATTTTCATGCATAATGGCATCATGCACTGACATATTATGAAGATTAAATAGGTTTGAGACTTTAGGTGTTTCCGTATCTCCAAAAAGTAGAGTTTGATAAGGTTTAATTCATTGATTATGTTGTATATGAATTTTAAATAAATTACTCATTGAAAAACTAGGAATGATGTTCATGTACCATGAAAAATAAATGTAATATACATTAATAGAAATTTACAAATTTAATTAGTTAATTTTTATTCAAAAATAAAGAGCCTAAAGTTCATCTAACAACATTTATCGTAAAATTCGATCTTTTCGTAGGGGTTGACCCATAGATTTCAAGATAAATTAGAAAATCTATTATTTTTATTTTAATGCGTAGAGACATCATGCACTGACATGTTATGAAGATTAAATAGGTTTGAGACTTTAGGTGTTTCCGTATCTCTAAAAAATAAGGTTTTATAGGATTTAATTCATTGATTAGGTGGTATATTGAATTTAAATAAATTACTTACAAAAAAAATTGAAACGATGCCCATGTACAAACAAGTTTATAATACATTAATATAAATTTAGAATGTGTTTAGTTATTTTTTAATCAAAAATAAAGCGCCTAAAATCTTACAGCATTTATCATAAAATTTGATCTTTTCGAGAAAAAATAGAAAATCTATTTTATTTTAATGCATAGAGGCATCATGCACTGACATATTATGAAGATTAAATAGTTTTGAGACTTGTGGTTTTTCCGTATCTCCAAAAATAGAGTTTTATAGGGTTTAATTCATTGATTAGGTGGTATATGAAGTTTAAATAAATTACTTACTGGAAAACTAGGATCGATATCCATGTGCCATGAAAATAAATTTAGCATACATTAATATCAATTTAGAATGTGATTAATTATTTTTTATTCAAAAATAAAGAGCCTAGAGTTCGTATTACAACATTTATCATAAAATTTGATATTTTCGTATGGGCTAACCCACATATTTCAAAAAAAAATTATAAAATCTATTAGTTTTATTTTAATGCATAAATGTATCATACACTGACATATTATGAATATTAAATAGGTTTGAGACTTTAGGTTTGTAGGGTTTAATTCATTGGTTAGGTGGTATATTAAATTTAAATAAGTTACTCATTGGAAAATTAGGAACGATGTCTATGTACCATGAAAATAAGTTTAGTAAACATTAATATAAATTTAGAATGTTCTTAGTTTTTTTTTATTCGAAAGCCTAAATTTCATCGAAAAACATTTATCGTAAAATTCAATCTTTTCGTAGGGGTTAACCCATAGATTTCAAGATAAATTAGAAAATCTATTAATTTTGTTTTAATGTGTAGAGGCATCATGCACTGACATATTATCAAGATTAAATAGGTTTGAAACTTTCGGTATTTCCGCATCTCCAAAAAAATAAGGTTTTATATGGTTTAACTCATTGATTAGGTGGTAAATGAAATTTAAATAAATTACTTATAAGAAAATTAGAAATGATGCCTATATGCCCTGAAACAAGTTTAGTATACATTAATATAAATTTAGAATGTGATTAGTTATTTTTAATCAAAAATAAAGAGCCTAAAGTTTATCTTACAACATTTATTGTAAAATTCGATATTTTCGTAAGGGTTAACCCACATATTTAAAAAAAAAATTAGAAAATCTATTAAGTTTATTTAATGCATAAATTCATGCACTGGTATATTATGAATATTAAATAGGTTTGAGACTTTAGGTGTTTTTCGTATCTAAAAAGATAAGGTTTTATAGGGTTTAATTCATTGATTAGGTGGTATTTGAAATTTAAATAAATTATTTATAAGAAAATTAGAAACAATGATCATGTACAATGAAACAATTTTATCATACATTAATATAAATTCAGAATGCGATTGGTTATTTTTAATCAAAAATAAAGATCCTAAAGTTCATCTTACAACCTACAGATTTCAAAAAAAAATTAGAAAATTTAGTAATTTTATTTTAATGCATAAAGGCACCATGCACTGACATATTATGAAGATTAAATAGGTTTGAAACTTTATGTGTTTCCATATCTCCAAAAAATAGAATTTTATAGAGTTTAATTCATTGGTTATGTGGTATATAATATTTAAATAAATTAGTTATTGAAAAATTAGAAACAATGTCCATGTACCCATGAAACAAATTTAACATACATTAATATAAATTTAGAATGTGATTGGTTATTTTTTAATCAAAAATAAAGAGTCTAAAGTTCATTATAACATATATCATAAAATTCAGTTTTTTCATGACAAGAACATTCTCTAGCCTAATACCAAGGTTCCCATCGCAGCGTTTGAACTTTGAACAAAACATATGAAACTGAAATTAGAAAATAAAAAGAACACACAATAATCTTTTATTTTATACGATTCACATTTTTAGAAAATAACCAAAGAGACAATAAGAAGAAAAAGAAGAGCATGTACACACAACCATTAACGTAAGAACCTTATGATAGGTTCAATGTTGTTCTTCCGATAATGGCTAAATTCAAAACACTCGGAAAAAAAAATGGATGGAATTGAATAAAACAAGAGAAAAACAAAGAAGTCATCAAGGGCTCAAGGTTGTGCAAGTCTCTTGACTATTGTAGCCATGTAGTTTCCTTGATGTTCAGCAAGAGCTAGTTCTGTCTCTGTAGCTTCTCTTGACCCATCACCAGCGAACACACCGGCTCCATAAGGTGAGCCTCCACGGATCGAGTCCATCTTGAACATTCCTGCTCCAAATGTGTAGCCTATGGGAACAAATAGCATCCCGTGGTGTACAAGCTGTGTGATTGCTGTCCATCTGCAAGACAAACACATCATTTGTTTCAGAGATTGACACTAAAAATAGCAGAATAAAAAAACCTATTAGTTGTACACTTGTTAAGATCTGCAAGAGCCATGTGAAGTAAGAAATCACATTGTTTATGCTACTCTATATTGTCTTGTTAGCTTATCAGTACAAGAAGATATTGCAAAGATATTTGTTCAAAGGAACCAAACTATCACATAAGCCAAGTAACAAAAAAAGAAGGGAATATATTCCATATAACTTGAAAATAAATCAGATTAACAGAATTAAAGATTCCACACTGTGAATGCAAATAATGAAAGAACAATTAAAAATCTATCGCAATTATGCAATTTACAGGAGGCAACACTCTCATGTCTAGAAATTTAGAATCAATTCTTATAAAGTTCATTTCACAGAATCAAAATCTAATAAAGTTTTCATTTTTACAGTACTATCCTACCAACATAGAGAACAGTTTACAAAATGGTGATCAGATCCAACTGAGTTCTAAAACAAAAACCTTTATTAAGATTCCACCATAGACTATAAACTCAACTGTACTAAACAAAGTCCTGACCACAACAAACATTAAGTTCATGTCTTTCTGTAATTTCACATTTATTTCAGATAATACCTCAACCAAAAAGACAAAAGCTTTGAATGATGCTTGTACTCCAAAGTCAACTACTTTACTTCCACTTTCAAACCAAAACAAGAACTAAGCCATACAATTCATGACCATAACAAACATTAAGTTCATGTCTTCCTGTAATTTCACATTTATTTCTGACTAAATCAAAAAGACAAAAGCTTTGAATGATACTTAGTACTCCAAAGTCAACTACTTTACTTCCAATTTCAAACCAAAACAAGAACTAAGCTTCATGACCATAACAAACTTTTCAGACAAAACATGAAAAGTTCATGTCTTTCTCTAATTACACATTTATTTCAGACAATACCGCAAACAAAAAGAAAAGAACTTTAAATTATACTTAGTACAGTCCAAAGTCAACTACTTCACTTCTACTTTCAAACCAAAACAAGAACTGAAAAAAAAAGCAAGCTTACGCAGTAGTCTCTTGTCCACCTCCTTGAGTCCCCGTACTCACGAAAAACCCAGCAGGCTTCCCCGCCAATCTCTGCTCCTTCCACAACCCTCCCGTAGAGTCAAAGAAAGCTTTCATCTGCGCCGCCATACACCCATACCTCGTCGGAAACCCAAACAAAAACCCATCAGCCTCCGCCAACTCATCCGCCGTTATCTCCGGGATCATCTCCAAATCCTTCTCCGGCGCCTTCATCTGCTCAAGAATCTCCGAGGAAAGCGTCTCCGGCACTCTGTACAGCTTCGCCTCCACTCCTTCGACCTCGTCTGCTCCCTTCTTCATCCTCTTGGCTAAGCTCTCCACGTGTCCGTACATCGAGTAGAACACGATGAAGATCTTCAGCGGCGGAGGGACGGTGATCGCCGGTGTTGTTGTTCCCGTCGCCGTCGCCGTTGTCGTTTGATCGTCCTCGATTGGGATCGGAGCATTGGCTGCGCCGTCGTCGATTCTATCGGCGGAGGTGGTGGCGGCGAGAGAGGACGGCTTCTTCTTCTTGCTGGGAACGCATCCGCCTCCTTTCCCCATCTCGTGATAATCTCCCGATTTTCCGACAGATAAATCAAAATTAAATTTTGAAAATAAAAATAAAAAAACAAAACTAATCAATAGTTTGGTAATGATACGCAGTTAATAGTGGGGGTTAAGTGAAGATTTAACAGACACAGAATCAAAGTCAAAACGTCGCCGTTACGGGTCAATATTTAAGATGGGTCAAATCATAGTGGACTATTGGGCTTTATATATATTAGCCCGTTATGTTTTACAAATAAAAAGCCAAGGTTATGATTGAGCTTTATATTTTTAGCATGATAATGATAAACGATAGAAGCCTAGGTTAAATTCATATTGGGCTTATTATTGTTGTTGATACTTCTATAAATTAGGCAATAACTAGCAAGTATAGATACTAGTATATAGTTTGTAGGATAAGAACAAGTAGGTAAGTGGTATCTGACTTCTGTTGTATTTGTCATCAAGATTTTCATCTACTTTGTTATTCGGATTAGTTTGAGTTGCTACTCACTAATCCTTTATTCTAGATTGAAACTACATAATCGACCATTAATAAATTTAAAGTATAGCTTAATTATATGTTTCGTTTGACAGTATAGATTTTATTATATGTGCCTAAAAGTTCTAATGCTCATAATTTTTATCTCACGGCCAAGTATCGCTAATTAAGAAAATGTAAGAATTTTATGTTTTTTTTGGCCATTTACTTGTGTTATTCTCAATTTGGTATTTCATTAGTTTCAATATACATATCAAGCTTTAATTATGATAGTCCGAGACGTTTTTTCTCTGAATTTGTGTCATATAAATGTCTCCCAAAATTTATTATGATCTCTCAGTGAATAAACAACTTTACGCATGATTGTATAGTGTGTCCATTTTACATAGTTCTTTTTCGCTAAATGATCCCTTTGCATATTATATATATATTAATAATATAAATATACATAGATGCATAGTATTCCAGTTAAAACTGATGTGATTATTGCTTTCTTAGTAATCAACCAACAGTATGTTTTGACGTAAATGAAAGTGCACTAGTATTACACTAACAAAGTCAATGTTATATCATTTTACCTATGATCTTGAAACAGAGTTGCGTGAAAATTATCAATTGTCGTGTTACAACATGTAAATAAAAACATTATTAATTAAGAGAAAGTTAATAGACTCTGAATGTTAAAATTCATCTACTGTTTATATATATATTCTTTCTATTGGTTATATAACTTAAAAGTGATTCAATATCTAAATTTTACCGTTGACACTACATTCAAAATTTTGAATTGATTAAAGGTTTGTGTTAACTTTTCTCAAAAAGGTTTGTATTTAACTATTTATGGTAGTAGCTATTAAGGACTAGATCTTACCTGATTGGTTTAACCAGCCAATAAATTACTATTAGTGAATTGATAAGCTTTATTAGTTTAATAACACCTTGCTTCATATTGTGCCATGTATTATATTGGACCACTAGGAAAATCCTACAAGATCACATTTAAAGTTGCAATAGCAAATATAGAAAGAATATTGTAAGTTTATAACAATAAAATAAGACTGATTATGTGAATTTTTTTATAAAATTTATATGTCAAAAACCAACACCCCACGAATCTAGGTACAAACCCAAGAGCAATCTAGAAAATGCATATTGTTTTAGCTGTCATTAGGGATGCCTATGGAGGTAATAGACATGCCACGTTTCAGAAAGCTATTTATGGAAATTTATACTATTAATTTAAGGAGCTAATGACAAGATTTGTTTGCTAACCATGTGCTTAAAGCTCTAATCGTGTTTTCGGATGGAAAAAGAAACAGAGAGACAGGTTGGACCTCGAAAGAGGTAAACTGATTAGCAAAGAACAATGGAGTATATTTTATATGTTACTCCACGTGAGTGTTTTCTGGACCGTCCACGTTGAGTGTTGATCATAAAGATTAGGATGGTGACTAGTGTCTTAATCGAGTAATTGAGAATCCTTAATTGCTATTTTAAAGAACCAAAGATTTAGGCTTAGCTGTTTAAAGATTGTTTATGCTTATAATTCACTACAGAAGGATCTAAGGAGTTCTATTGGATTTTAAACCAACGAGTTTCAATAATCAACTACTTCTTCAATTATGCATACGGGTCATTAAAAAAGGAAATGAAAATAATATTTGTGAAAAAAGTTATTAGTTAGCACCAAAATCATCCAATTATTTGGTTTAACGAAATTTAAGCTAGCACCGTAGTTCCTTTTTAGTATAAAACTATATAATTAATATACACAGATGATATTTCATATTTGGGTAGATTTGTATGAATATAAATGTTGTCATTGAAAAATATTGGTATAAATACTAATCTGCAATATAATAATTTTTTAAAAAGATGCTTTAAATAACTGTTTTGTGTAATAAGATAGATTAACTGGCTACACATCTGTTTGACAAAAAATGTTGTTTACTACTAGTTTGTAACATAACGAAGCATTATATTCTTTATAAATCATTGGTTCATTGGTTCAGTGTGCATGGACATTTTGCTTTTACCAGTGAAGGAATATATAAACATATCTGAAAGTTATTTGCATATGCGCCTTATAGTTAAAGAAGTAAGGCATCGCAGTTTTCATTTCGTGCTCAAATCAAGCCGTAACCGAGGGAGAATACTTAATGAACAAACATTGGTCTATAAATGTTCCCCAAATAAAAAGAAAAAGAAAAAAAATATGTTCCCCAAAGAAAGTTACTTTGAAACAAAACAAAAACGTGTTGGCTTAAACACAACCAATCATATAATTTAATTAAACGGGCCTTAAGTATATATTAAGATACGACTTTCCAATTAAAGTAAAGTATTGGATGTGAGAGCATACAAACACGATATTATTCCTGTTAGTCGTAATCCATTGGATAAGTTTCTAAATTATTATTTCACAGTCTACCTAACGTCTTTGTTGTGTCTATATATAGCTTTAGGACCCTAAATAGTAATACATTTGATTATACCAATGTCTGTACATAACACAAGATATCAATTTCTTTTCGTGGGTCTAAGATTTCGTATTTTTTAATATAGTAATGCATTTAAAATTGTTAATCCAAAATCTAATCTCGTTTAGCTCTTCTAAGCTTGAGCAGCCAAATAAGCACATTCAAATGAATGCAGATCTCTTTTTTTTGTAAATAGAGTCCGATAATTATTTAAATAAAACTTAATCTCAACATAACAACATGGTCATAGCTAAATCGTAGCAGTTGCACCACTCTTGGTAAGATTCAAATTTTTCTTCACTAATGGTATAGTTATATAAACCGTTTAGTACTATAGAGGTTTCTAAGAAAGGTGAAATGGTCAAGAAGCAAAAGAACGAGAATCCAAAACATGCGTGTTTTGGATTGAAATTACCCGGTTTGTGCAAGATGTAGACTCACATGTTACATTGTTTGGTCTCATTACCCAATTAGGAAATTTCTAAAGACATACGTAACGATTCCTTTACGAATTCCCCAATTCACAGTTCAAGTTCCATTGATCTGGTAAATACTGTACCAACACGTGATCTTTTTGTGACACAAACTATTTTGAGCTATAAGCAAAAAGCCAAACGGCTCTTTGTGGATAAGTTTTTGCCTCTTTGGGTGTAGTAAATGTGTAAAATACTGATCATACATCTTTAAAAAAAAAACATATACTGATCAGTATTTTCCATGGTATGTGTGAAATTTTTAAAAGATATATGATTTAAAAGATAAATGTCTTCATTAAAAATACTGATATATCTTTTAAAAATTTCGATGATAGTATTATTAGTAGTAGTAGTAGTTTTGGATGATAATCATATAATTACCTATGTATTTCTCTTGCAGAATTCCGATTTTACCTTTTTATTGAGAGTACAGAGAATATCAGATTGGCTCAACATGAACTTATCAGTTTCGAATTTTCCGGTATAAATTTTGTTCGTTTGAACTTTATATACACACTAGCAAATTCATTTGGTGTGATAGCAAAAGTTACTTGATGTGAAATATTTTCACCCAAAAAGAAAAAAATCTTGTTATTCATTTTACTTGGTTCGGTGCAGTTGATTTTGTTTCATATCAACTTATATAAAAATGAAGAGAAATCAAATAAGTTGTACATGTAATTTCCACTTTCATTTGTGAAGTATTTTCACCCAAAAAGAAAAAAAATCTTGTTATTCATTTTAGTTGGTTCGGTGCAGTTGATTTTGTTTCATATCAACTTATATAAAAATGAAGAGAAATCAAGTAAGTTGTACGTTTAATTTCCACTTTCATATGTGAAGTATTTTCACCCAAAAAGAAAAGAAAAATCTTGTTATTCATTTTACTTGGTTCGGTGCAGTTGATTTTGTTTCATATCAACTTATGTAAAAATGAAGAGAAATCAAATAAGTTGTACATTTAATTTCCATTTTCATTTTTGGTTAATCTAAACCGATTTAGATGCTCTCAAAAAGAAAATTTAAACTGAAACATGGAGGATGACGGCTATTGGAGAACAATGAATCTAATTGGTCTGAAAAAATGAGTCAGGTTCCGTGAACTGAAGGTTGACTATGCTGACTAGTATAAAGCACGTGAACAAATCCCATGTTCTTGCCTTATGTATCACATTTATTGTCCTTCTCTTTGGCATGGAATCTGATCTAAACAAAAAGTCGTTTATTTTAGTTCGGCAATATATATATATATATATATATATATATATATATATATATGGACAAGGATCAAATGGGTAATTAGACTAAAAATATCACAATGTTTTTTTTATTCACAATGTATTATAATTAGACTAAAATATCATAATTAGACTAAAAATATAATTTATAAAACATAATTTGTTCTATGAGAGTGTCTTACATATTTATCTATTTAAGCCACTTTGCTTGATAAATATACACATATATTATGTTTGTTTACAATTTAAATACCTGATAAAAATATAGAAGAAACTTATAATTCTGTAGCTTTCATTCGCTTTTTATTTCAAGATTCCTTCTCGCTTTGTTTTTATTTTCCAAACAGTTGTTTTTAAAAAATAATATATATTTCTAAAAAAAGTGTTTTCAATTTATACTGGTGTCACAAACTAAAGAATCAAAACTAATTTTAATACTTTTGGTTCCGGCTTCATTTAATATGCTTATATCATAAACGAAAATCTTCGAAACGTGCCTGCTTTAAACCGCACCTAAAATACAATGATAAGTTTATTCACTACAACCCAAATGTTCTTTGAGCCATGCAAATGCTTGCTTGCATCCATGGATAAATTATAGTTATAGTTTGATAACAATATCTCCAGAAAAAAAAAAGAAATCGTAATATGATCAATATTTTTCAGAACCGTCATCCGTCTCCGATAACCACTTAAAAGTAATAGGTAACCTTAACTCGAATGAATATAATATATACTTGAGTCCAGTGACTGTTTTGTAGCCCTTAACTCAATATTTATACACCACTAAGTTATATTTGTTTCACTTCCAGGCTCCAATTTAAAGATCATCACCAGCATATCAAGCGTTAAGCCAAATTAGCCCAATCATGAAACATATTTTATCACATTTAGCTAAATATGTAGAATGTCTAACAGTTTCAAACTTTCAATACATATAGATTTTTTCTTTTGCTAAAATACATATAGATTAAAACAACTGTCAAGTTAGATAGACCCTAAATATACCCTTGAAGTTTTAAGAACATCATCAATCCTTATTAAGTTTTGTAAATGACTCACACATATAGGCTCCGAATGGTGACGGCGGATTTAGTAATAAAAGCGGTGCGGAATTAAACTGCGAGACGGTACAACTGCGGTTCGTGCGGAATTGAAGTGCGGTACGGTACAACTGCGGATTTTTATAAAAAGTATTGTTTGATTGGTGATAGTATGTATTTGCGGTATTGAATAATTATTTAATTAATAAAGTAATAGTGGATGTTAAATATATAGTATAATTAAATTATATAAGGTATTAATATAATAAAAATACTTTAAATTAAAATGTCTTAAATATATATATTTTTGAAAATGAATATACCTCAAATTAAAAATTTTATTTTCATTATTAGCTTAATTAAATGCAGACATAAAATTTCATTTTTATATAATAAAAAATGTATGAATGGTAACATATTTATTTATAACATCTATTTTATTAATTTGAACTTGATTTTACATAGTCTTCATGTAATAAAACATGTAAATTCTATCTGTTTTTAAAATAAATATGGATGATTTAAATAAATACGCACCGCTTTCTTGATAAAAAATAATAATAATAAAATAGTCTAATTAAATATTAAATTTGTTTGGTCAATGAGAAATATAAATTATAAATACAGTACAAACAAAAAACATTGACTGTAATTTATGTATTTAATTAAATTATTTATTAAATTAGGTGCTGTCAATATATTCAGTTTGTTTCTACTGGGTTATTTGAATTAGTTTAGGTTGATTAAGAGTAAAATATGAATGATTAATTGTAACTAAATTAAATTTATATAAATTAAATTTAGTATATCAAATTCAATGTGAATAAAATGAATTAAGTTTGTTTATATTATTAGGTAAAGTTAAAATACACATCGACATGATTTTTAAGCAAAAAAGAATCGGTAGTGTTAATAAATAAAATTAGTCGTTCAAATGATAGAGTAGCTTTATTAAAATTGCACAGTTCACTACGTAACATGACATATTTATAACATACTTATATTATTTTATAATAGTTATAGGGAAAATGTATTGTCAATTAAAAAGAAAAGATATTGTCGAGTGCGTAATTGGTAAATCCGCTGGTTATTGCATGCTTGAAAATTTGAAGTGCATTATTTCATTTAATACACTATTTTCACATGTTTCGAAAACCGCGAGCGGTTTTTATTCTATCCCCACAAAACCGCAAATTCTTTAGTTACTTTTCTGATTGGTGTTAGAAGTGCGGTTTTCAAAATACGCTTTCAAATACGCACCGCACAATGTCTCCAATCACTACCATAAGTTCCAATAACATGGTGCGTATCATCACATGCCATATACTTTTTGGGTGGTGCTTTAAATATCAATATTGTGAGTTTCGATATGGACGTCCTCGGATATATATGTAGTCTTTTAAGCAAACTTGTTCTACAAAACTTTCTTTAACAATTCCAAAAAATTATGTTTTGGGGATGTAACTGGGGGAGAGATGTGAGGGTGTGATTGGAAGAACATGTAAAGGAGTAAAAATGTTAAGTGATATGGCAGTGTTCTTAAAGCAGACACACACTAAGCAGAAGAAAGAGGGAGACAGAAGGACTTGGCTACCATTGTCTTCTTCTTTATATTCTAAAATTAAATTAATGTAGTTGAAGAATTTTTAAAACCAACAAAATTATAATACGTACATTATAGTGTTGTTACTCGCCACGTTTCGTTGTTGTATTCCTTTCATATGCCTTCCTTAAGTACTTTTAATTTTATCCTCCCTTTTCTCTCTTTACATCCTCTCAGAATACACAAAAGAAAAGGATTACAAATCGTGACACAATAAATTCACCATCTATAAACCAAGATACCCACACGATGCCTTTGGATCGTGAGATTAATCGAGTTGAATATTTGTTTTAAATTTTTTTATGTTTTATCATCCATCTAACGTTTCTTCCAGCAAAATGTAAAAAAAAAAACAAGTCAGAAATATGGATAGGTAAGTGCAGTTAAAACATGCATCAGTTGTTGTATTCCTTTCAATATATTAAAAGTTTCTCGAAGATTCCATTTTAAACCTTAGCTACAGACATTTTCTTCATTCCATGATTTAATATTATTCTTCTGAAAATTTATTTTCGTAGTAAATATTATGTTAACTAAAGATCAATTTATGTTGTGTTAAGCGGTATAAATCCATACAAACTGATAACAGCAATAAAAGGAATATCGACTGACTGAGTAGATGATAGTTGACAACTATTCTATAAGTTTTAACTCCGAAAATATATTTACAATCTAATAAAAATTTAAATGATCAACGTTGGAAGCACGCACTATCTATCCTCAAGACATGCATTAAAAATATCTTTAACCCCAATTTCGGTAGCCATTTGTCCACATATACAAGTAATTCACATCACAAACATGGACTTAAACCCATTTTGAGATAATTAACCGAAACTAATTAATGATTTGATAGGGAGGAGTTGGAAGATGACGACAAGTATACACTCCAATCACTTAAAAAGTTTCTATATTTTTCTCATTTGATCCCCAAGAATATCCACTTTGGCTTTAGAATTTATGCCAATTAAGAAAATAGTTTAAGTAATTATTTTCCTCACTGGCCATCTTTTTCTTCATTTTTTTCAGTTACGAAATAAAATAATAAGTTTCATTTTTAGTTAGTTTAGTTTTTTTTCATTCTTACAGAGTACTATAATATTTCTTCTTGGAAGTTTTTACTGTCTAAATGTATATATATGGCCTTTTCATTTTGTTAATCTAGTTCCAATAGATGTTTTTCATATATACTACGATTTTTTCATCCGGTGGAGTAAAATGTTGTCAACTGAAATCTTAATTTTATGATAAACTATGAGACAAGCCAATTATGACTTATTTTCCAACCCTAATCTGCTAACGAATAGAAGGACACCGACTATCTTTACCCAAATATAATAAAGAAATTTCTTAGCCATTGATCCCTAAACACGAATTAGAAGAAAAACTAAAGAGAAATAGAGTCTAAAGTAGTAATTGGCCGGGACTAATTGGGTCGTGGAGGACATTGATACCAGTGCATGGCCTATCAGTGGACAGAACAGTCTCATATGCCAATCCCTTACATACTGGTGTTCCCTCTATTTTTTTTTTTTATTTAGGTTCGCAGAGGCTCGCAAATATTGTTTACTACAACACATTACGTATCATTCGGTTTTAGTAAATGACTTTCACTTTGTTAAGTTCACGTGCCTAAGCTTTTGACTTCTTTTTTTCCTTTTGTTTGTTGAAGACTTATCCATGCAATGGTGTGTGTGTGCATGTAAGTATGTGTATGTGTGTGTATTTTGAAAGTCGAAGCACCATCTAAGAATTGCTTGCAATTTATGTATCAATTACGCATATACACAACACACAGATATGTAGAAATTGCTTGCAATCTTAATTTATGTATCTGCTGCACACACACATATACAGACTACATTTAAGACTTCTCTCATTTTAACAAAGAACGTTGTTTATAATATAAAAAGGAAAACAAAATAAAGACAAAAACTAGCTAGCAGTTGTTATTCATTTCTCTGTTTCATTTTTTATAACTGATCTCTCAAAATACTACTTTTACATGAGGTTTAAGCGAATGACTGAGAGGCTTAGGTGAGTAGTTATGTGATTTTCGGATCAGTCATTGAGTTTATTACATGCTATTCTCTTCTCTTACATTGTTGAAAATTAATTCTCATATCTACTCGTTAAGTCACAACACTCACAACGAGGCTTAGAGCATCCCCATTGAAGGTTTAATAGGGTGTTTTACACAAAAACCAAGAAAAAAAATATAATAAAAGTTATGAACCTTGCTCGTTTGGGATCACTGGGGTGAGCCCGAATCAACACTGTTTCGCGGACCCCACACCACGTGGCGGTCCGCGATGGGTCCATTATTATTTTTTATTATTTTTTAAAAAGCAAACGAAAAAAAAAATTAATTTTTTTTTCTTACGAACCTCCCCTCATCGGTTCACTGATGGGGGTGCTCTTAAATCATGCCCATCAATGATTCTTGCTGGGCACAGAATTCTAGGTTAGATTTTAATTTATTTTTTTTTCATTTGATTTTTTTCAAAAAAAAAAAAAATTCGGCGAATCATGACCCGCCATGTGGCAAATCCGTAACGATCCGGGTTCACCACGGCGAGCTCACGAGATCCGGGCATGCTCTTAGGTGAGTAATTATGTGTAGTGGCATTTTCGTTAATTTTAAATAGAAGAACCCCACATCAGGAAAGTTACACTTCATACAAAAAAAAAAAACTCATTTCTTTGCACCTACACACCTTATCGATTGCACCTTATAAAGCATAGGCCTTCCTCTTCCCCCAATACAACTTCTCACAATTCATAAAAAGTGAGACAAAATACGAGAGAACGAGATTGATCCAAGAACATGAACCACACTATGGATGATCAAAACTTGGCTTTTATCTCTCAGCTCTACCCTGATGTCTACACTCAGATACTACCACAACAAGGTAAATGTCAATCATTTTTTTTTCAATTTCTAGATACCCCAATTCAATGAACTTTTATGTTAAAGTAAAAGTGATGGGTTAGCTAGTTTATCCAAAAATTTCAATATTTTCTGTTGTTTATAAAAGTCTTGAAACTCTCCCTCCAAATATTATGGAATAAGTTGTTATACAAATTCAAGTGGGCTATCTATTTGAGTCTTCCAAAAAAGAAAAGTCATGACACATCAATAGACTAAAAAGTAAAGAAAAAATCCAAAGCTTAATTTCTTTTCTTTTTCTGATAAGTATTTGTCATGTTTCTTTTGTTAGCAAATTACTAATTTGCTTTTATCTTATTTTGGTCGGTAGGAGCAGTGAAGCCACCAAAGCGAAGGAGGAAGAAGAGCAAAGGAGCCGTGGCTACTGGAGATGTAAGCAACTGTTTTTTTAGGAAGAGAAAGCTTACCGATGAGCAAGTGAACATGTTGGAGATGAGTTTTGGTGATGAGCACAAGCTTGAGTCGGAGAGGAAAGATAAACTTGCGGCAGAACTAGGGCTTGATCCTCGCCAAGTGGCCGTTTGGTTTCAGAACCGTCGTGCACGATGGAAGAACAAAAGGCTTGAGGAAGAATACAACAAACTCAAAAACTCACATGACAATGTTGTTGGCGACAAGTGCCGACTTGAGTCAGAGGTATAGTTTCCTTTTAAAAAAACTTTAATCTTTATTCATAAATACGTATTTTTCTTTTTAAAAAAATGCTTCTCTCATTTTCTTTCTCTGTCAATTATTTTTCTATCCATAAATTTAAATATGGGCAGGAATGATTTTAGGTTTCATCATTATCAATTTTAATCAACGATTGTGATAATATATACTAAACAATTTACTTCAAAATTTTATATCATATGAAGGGGTACTTGTCAACATTTTCAGCAATTTTAAGCAAAAAATTTCTTCGTGTTACAAAAAAAAAAAAAAAAAAAAAAAAAAAAAAATTTTTT
>CAKOAT010667376.1:170274-181521 GCA_932364175.1 Eruca vesicaria subsp. sativa | reverse complement strand
TTTTTATGCGTTCCGTACATTAATGTTTTAATCTTTCAAATATAGTCGCTTTTTCTTTCTCAACGGGACTCAAGACTATAGAGAAGACCCACTCACAATTTTTTTTTTAATTATTTAACATTTAATCAAACGCTTACGTCGGTGATTAATTGCTTAATGATTAAATTAACGTTGCATTGTTTTCCTCAGGTTCTTCAGCTCAAGGAACAACTCTATGATGCAGAGAGGGAGATCCAAAGATTGGCAGAAAGAGTAGAAAGAGGCTCGAGCAACAGTCCCATTTCTTCTTCAGTTTCTGTTGAAGCTAATGAAACACCGTTTTTCGGAGACTATAACGTCGGAGACGACTATGATAACCTCTTTTATCCGGTGCCGGAAAACAGCTACATCGGCGGAGTAGAATGGGCGAATCATTACATATAAAATTGATAGCTTTATGTAATAATTTTAATTGTATTGATTAGTGTTCTGATTTAGGGAAGAATATTTGAAGTAAACTAGTAGAATATGTAACACTGAATTTCGAGTGTATAAATAAAGATAACGACAACGTATTTATTTATAATACGTTGTCGTAAGTCTAGAAGATAGAGGACTAGATGACATGCACATGAGAAACGTTGTTAAATCTTTGTATGAAATATAACAAATGTTGGTGAAATTAACATTATGAGTCAAGTTTCGCAGTGTCACTCTCACTCGACAACTAATGAGTAAATTTATGATATGGTTAGCGATCATATTGGCCATTCTCAGTCACCAGTGATCGCATACTTAATGTGAAAATGTCTTGATAGTCATATCAAAATCGAAAGAAACTAAACGATTACAATTATCAGCTGGTTACATGCATTAGTATATCAAGATAGAACACTCATCCAGTTTGATTGTATCCATTTAAGTGTGGGATAGGTTACTAATTTTCATGTGTTGTTGGTGACAACCATTATGAAAAATGGTTATAACGACATACGTATTCTGAATGGCAAAATGTTTTATTCCTGATTTGAGGATTCTTGATACATGCATACATCTTTTTAGTATATCCGTACAAGATATTTGGTTCATGCATCTGTTTAAAATCGACCGAAAATTTGTTGGTCTCGTAAAGCTTAGCTAGAAACTGTGGACCCACGAAGAAATGTTTGGCGAATAAGTGAAAGATTTGATGTAATTTGGGTAAAATAGAAAGTGAACTGTGAAGCAAACGTAGTGTAGTGGTCTTTCCTAAATTAGTATGTTTGAAGTACTCGTAGCTACAGTTTTTTTTTGGACAAATACTCGTATCTACTTTCAAGTTTCAAAACATTCACTGTATCTAGGGTGTAGTACTATTATGTTGTCTTGAGTTCTCATTGATCAGATTAAGAAAGTTTGTCACCTTTTTTATATGGTGATCAAACACATAATCAGCTAATGGCAATGCTACTGCTCCATGAAATATAATATATTTGTTTAAGATAATAATTTGTTTAAAGTACACTGGATTTTGACATCTATATATGTTATAGCTTTCTAAATCAAATTTTTATGTTATGAAATAAAAAAATCCCTTTGTTCGCCTAGTCAATGAATTGAATAACTGTGTTAAACTTTTTTCTTTTGTGTTATGATTAAAACAGAAATATAATTCTAAACTATACAAAACATAACAAGAATATACAAACATAATTATAACATTGATAGAGAGCTTTTAGATAATACACATCCACAATACATGATGCACACATTTGGGATTATAAACTCATCAACAAAGACGAGTTTATGCATCTCATACCCAAAATAGTCTCTAACAAAAATCATGTTGACTCGCTTAATTATAGATGGCAAAATTCAACCTCGGTAAAGTTTAAGAGCATGTTGGCTAAGTTTGCGCCAAAAAGTACCTCTGCATTGAGTGAGGTAAGATTGGATTTAACCGAATCCAATAAATTTTTTTAGACTGTATCCAAATCAAAACTAAATTTTGATTTATTTTCATTTTGAACTGGAAGTATAATTTAGTTTTATGTATGTACGCCAATCGTAACAGGTGCATATGTCTCTGAGTAAAAAAAACGAGTCTCGGGACAAACTAAGATTGACCCCATGGGTGATAACTATACATTGTATCCTTGTACAGATGGTAAGAAATCTAGCATGCAGTCTCCATGTACAGCAACACCAACAGGGAAAAACCTGTTGAACCTCCTTCATTTAACTGAGATATCCACTCTTCAAAAAGACTAGGTTGTTTGGTAACATAAGTTAAGATATTGTTGGGTAACACCAACTTGGTACACTTTCACATGTCTGGACTTGTCCACAACTTTGATTATCGGAACGAGAAAAGCAGCCATGGCTCAAGGAATTGAAAATTATCGGGAAAAAGGATAGTAAAGAAGGAAAATCGCAACAATAATCTACTTGTTTTCATATTTAATAGAATCACCAAATGGTCAATACATCTTTGTATTACTTGTTTTTCATACCTAACAGTAGCAGCAAATGGTCAAAACATATTTAAAATTTATTTAGTCTTATATTGGATATTGTTTTATTTTGCTAAAATATTGTGTTATTTTAAAAATTGATAAAAATAAAATAAGGTATGGATTACTCATTTTTTTCTTTGAACACCAAATGCTTATACTAAAATTAATGTCCCAATGCTAAATCGATTACAACCGGAGAGATCTTCGACGATAAATTGATAAACGTAAACAACTAAAACATGATGGATGGTAGATGTGGCAAAGAAGAGAAGAGACCTATAGAGAAGCTTCACTTGTAATCTTAAAGCCCACGTTTGAATGAACATAAAAGAAGTCGAAGCTGATATTGAAAAACCCAATCAATAGATTTTGAGAGCAAGAAGTCCAGGAACCTCTGCAGAGGATCACAACTCCAGTGAGAGGATCGCTGAGCTGAGTCTGTGAAGAACCATCGATGTTCGATATGGCATAATATGATGGAGACGCAATGCTAACGTAGTATCAAGCTGATCTGGTGTGTCCACACTCTTACACATTAGTTCCAGCGACGAGGAAAGTGATGGAAGGATCGTAGAATCGACTCTGTGAAGAACCGTCGATGCTTGAGATGACGTAGTGTGATGGATACGCAGCGGTGACATAGTAACGAGTAAATCTGGCGAATCCACACTTTTGCACACATGGTCGGCCCTGATCTACTCAAGCTGGTGAATATAGGGCTTTAGGCGCCACATTAGAATAAGAATTTAGGTGCATCAAAAAAAAAAGTTGCTTGTAGTCAGTCTTGTGGTTGCGCACGATTTCTCTGTATATAGAGTGTAGGATTCGATTCTACGGGCAAGATTATTTTTTTGCTTTAGGCATCAAATTTTATTGGGCTGGGCCTGTTTCAACGAATAATTTAATAAAGCTTCATATACCAAGTAAATCAAAGAGCTGCACCCTATGAAAACATTATATTCTAGAGAAATTGGAACAAAAAGATGTCAGACATCCTTGATCTTCATCATATATTTGTGTTGGATGCATCTATGCATTAAAAGAAAAGTACCGTATTTTTTAATTTATCGTAAAATTTGTGGGTTTACCTTTACAAAAAGATCGAGTTTTCGATAAATGATATTTACAGAAGTTTAAGCTATTTCATGTTAACTAAAAAATACATAATCACATTATATGTTTATATTAACGTATATTAAACTTATTTTCATGGTACTTGGGCATCGTTTCTAATATTTTAATGATCATTTTAAAAGAAAATTTTCATATTAACCTAAGTCAATGGACTAACACATATAAAATCTCTAATTTCTGGAGAAATATGACAAATAAGATCTCAGACCTTTTCAATTTTTATCACATGTCATTGTATGATGAAGTTATGCATTAAAATTTTTAATTTATCTTACGTAAAAATCATTTTTTTCCAATAAATGTTATATATACTAAAGTTTAGTCTCATTAATATATTTTTAAATACCTGGCCACACTCTTATGCATATTAATGTATGCTAAATAGTATATATCAAAAAAATCAATATTTTCATATGGTTAACTCACATAATTCAAATAAACTAGAAAATATGATATTTTTAATGCATAGATGTACCATGTACTGACATAGTATGAAGATTAAATGTTCAACTAGAAAGCCGAGGTTTGGACAAATGCTGGTGGATGGTAAGCTCTTCATCGCCACTAGCTCTCATGGTAATGTTTTACTTAAACAGCAAGTTCTCAGAGTAAGTGCTCATGAATCCACTGTCCCCAGGGATTAATCTGAATATGGGAATAGACTTATGGCCTTCCCAAGCTGGAGTACCTGTGAAGGCAAGACCAGGCTGACCAGCTCATCATACATCTTATCTCAGCCTGCAACGTAGCCTTTCTGATTTGGTGTCTACTCAACAGGATGAACTAGAGCTCTAAGAGGCAGAAAAGGTAACAAGCTAACCGTGAATTCGCTAGGCGTTCCAGATTGAGGAAGCAGGCAGAATGTAAACAGCTTCAACAGAGAGTAGAGAGTTTGAAGAGTGAGAATCAAAGCCTGAGAGATGAGTTACAGAGACTCTCTAGTGAAATGTGAGAAGGTCAAGACTGTGAACAACTCTATTCAGGTAACAACAACAACAACTCTTCATCCAAAACTTGATTCTATTGAGTTTTTTTTGGCTTTCATTTAACTATTAGCAACATGATGAGTTGGTAAAAGTGTAGCTAATATAGAGCAGAAGAATGCTACTGCTGCTTCTAAAGATGATGAAGAACAGATTAACACACTTAGGAACACATGGAACCTTATAACGGATTATTGGGATTTTTCAACACTTATTTGCTTAAAGTTATTTGAGATTTACTTGACATAATAGTGACTCGACATAAAGGTTGTAAAAGCTGCAACGTTATGAATACATTTGTTGTTCTATTAGTCTTCATGATCAGATTCAGAGTCTGGTTCAGTGCTAGTAGGGATTGGGATTTCTCCTTGTCGTTGTTGGGTTGGTGATGCAACTTCATTGACTGTTTAGCAACAAAAAAAACTCTCTAATTCAGAAAACAAACAAAAGTATCAAACTCAGTGATCATAGAAAACTAGAGTTTATAGAAACTAAAACCTGATCCTAAGATTCTGACAATCATTGATCGCACAAAACGTATCTCTCCTTGGTGTGACCTAATCACCTTCACCTGCCAAAATGTTATGTGTGTTCACAAGGCATTAGTAAAAGTAACTCAAGAGTGTTTTGAGTTTTGAAGAAAGTTACCATTTGCTCATATACTCCATCCACAAGTCGATCCAATCTAGCTTGGTGACGTGTCAGGAAAGGACGAAGGTGGTTGTTATATATTTGTTTCGCTCCCTAAACCAAAAAAACAATCAGTAAACAATTTAAATAAAAATCTTCTCAACATATTAAAATGATGGTTACAAAGAGATATACATCAATGGTGGGAAGTTGAAGCCAGACGAGGAACGCAAACTTCACATGATAGTATAGTGGAAACCTGTAAAACAAAAAAAACAAAGTATCAATAACAAGACAACACTTATCAATACTCTCTGCATATGATTTTGAGATATATTTATGAATCTAACCAAGAAATGAGTTTGTCAGTGAACACTTCAACAAGGCTGAAAGAACCATAAGCTGCCCAGTAAGTAAGCCATTTATGTTGTTCATTCTGATCCCTATTCTCAATTGCCTTGAATGTTGAGTATACAGGCAACCCTATCCCAACAGAACAGCTGCAAGAAACAAAAAAAAAAGATTCAGACAAAAACAGCTATAATAGAGTAAAAAACCCAACAGCAACTAGAAAACCAAAAAAAAAAATTCTACTGAACAGAACAAAAAGAACACAAGAGATTGGCTCTTGCAATAAGAAACTGACCATGCTGTACGAAGAACGATGTTGGAACCAAGTGGAGAAAGCAGTACACGTAACCCTACCTGCAAAATTTTCCATAGAGAACCCCAAAAAAAACAATCCACTATAGAAAAAAACTCTAATTTCAGACCAAAAAAAATGACAAAAGACTTAAACTTTCAGATGATTCAGACAAAACCCAGAAGACAAAACATTGATAAAGACTTAAACTTTGAGATGATTCAGACAAAACCCACAGGCAAGGTAGTGAAACAGAGTCCACCCAAACACATATCCAATCAAGTAGAGTCATAAAGTTTTTGACTTTAATGCATAAAAGTGGAGACAATCATTACAGAGAGAATATATAATAACCTCACTAGCTAAGCCGGATCCGATAAGCGCCATGGATTGAATCTGTGAAGTAAGATTGACGACCAACTCTGTTTTTTTTTTTTTTTTACATTCCTCTGTTTCTGAGAATAGGGCTTATGAATGATTTGAAAGACTCTAGTTCTGTCAGAGTCTCTTCTGGAGAAATATTAATATTTTCTTTTATTTAAAAATTTAAAAGGTAATAAACCGGAGGCGTAGATACAATTCGATTCGATTACCATTCTTAAACCAAACCAGTGTATGATTCGGTTTATTCTAAAAGCGCCAAGCTGACGTGTCAACAAGTGGCCCCTTTCATGCCAATACAGTACTAACTCTCCCTGTCGTTTGGCCACGTGGAAACACTCAGCTTGAAAGTTTTTTTTTTTGTTTTTTGGCCAAATTTACATGTTTTTGTCAACCAACTCTAGTTTTAAATAGTTTTGAATAAATTATAAAATTGGCCTTAGTAGTTATGGAATTTTCTAAAAAAATTTTTTTTAATCAACTAGTTCTATTCATTGATCAGTTTGCTCGGTAGAACGTTTACTCCAAAGAATCTTTAATATCTTTAGACTAGAAACAAGTCAAATGGGGCAATGTTTAATTATATTTGAATATATACTCAGTCTTGCCAAATAAAATAATGTGTAAAATTATGTTGATTTTTGTTCGTTAAAACAAAAAAAAAGGATAAATGGTGATGAATTAATATCCTGATCATCTCACTTTTTTCTATGTTATTTGATCCTGGAAATGCTTCCTACATTGATTCATAATCTTATTAATTTCAGTTTCAAAAAAAAAAAAAAATAATATCTAAAACAAAAATAACGTTCGGTGTTGAAAATAACGGATAAGATAATGAGAGATTATTTGAAAGTGCGAAACGTAAAGTACTTGTGCGAACAATGGTATTAGAAAAAGATGACATAGTTTTATTATTCAAAATCATATAATGTGACACACAAGTAAAACCAAAGCAATATGTGTATTTAATAACATGTTTCTATGTATGGATTTCTTGAGACATCCCTTTAGCCACCATCCTGCAAATCAATTTCCATCAAAAAGAAACCATGTCAGCATACACATGCTATTGATTGATTATAAACACCCATACAAATGAGACATAAATAATACTATACATACCGCGGGGGTCCGTGTGATTTGTGGCATTTGATACCAATACAATCGTGAATGCATTTATAGACTTCTCTAAAGAATATTTGGCACGAGCTCTCGCATCTGCTTACACAAGCGTCATATGATTCACCCACTGCTGTCAATGGCATCATCGTCAATGTCATCACCATCATCACCATGAATATACTCATACACTTCTTCTCCATCTTTCTTTCTTTTTTGTATTGCTTGTGTGTGGTTATTTGTCTCTTTTTGATGTATTCTACTCATTGTTTCCCAATCCCTATTTATAGATTTTAAATTTTTAAATTTTTGGAAACATATATCTACTCTATTAAAATAAAATCATTCTTTAAAAACCTACCATACAAAAAGAATCAATTAATTAGTATATAATGTATTTAAGAGTATTAATAGCAAACAAATCATATCAAGGAATCCCATCCTATTTGTTTTGCCAAGGATTCCCTTCCCTTTTTTTTGTTCAAAAGGATTCCCTTCCTATTCTACACGTTTCTTATATTAGTTAGTATCCTTTGATCATAAGTTTTTGTAATATGTTATCATTTATTTTCAAATAATTTTAATTTGTAGTTTGTACGCAGAGATTTTTTCCTTCTGTTCTTATTTATTGTTTCTTTGTCTACAATCACACATTTATATCTCCAAAACAATTTTTTTTTCTAATAACATACCAATTTCAGGATTCGCTCTGTTGGATGAAGTCATATAGGTCTGGGCGTTTCTGGTATCGGTTTAGTTTGGGTATTTCGGGTTTTGGTTAGTTCAGGTAGGGAGTGAGATGATCCATTTACTACATGACATATTTTTTGGTTCGTTCAGTTTGGATAGTTCCGGATTCGATTCAGATAGTAAAATTAGGAACATAAACTACCTAGAAAATTCGGTTTTCATTTGGTTCTGGTTTTGATTCGGATAAATGATCGGTTATTAAAATAAAATATCAAATAATTAGAATAATTTAGATACAAATTTCGAATATTTCGAATTACTTTGGATATTTTGAATAAAATTATCCATATACTTTTAGGTAGTTCGGATACTTTATAATTATTTAGTTAATTTCAACTATTTTTGAATATTTTTAATAGATTTTTAAATTAAAATCATATATTTAGTTATGTTATATGTATATAAAATTAATATTATTATATATTCGGGTACCCTTTCGGTTCTTATTCAGTTATTTTGGATATATAAATATAAGAACCGTTCGAATATTTAAAGAGTTCGGTTCAATTTCGATTTCGGATGTTTCAGTTTGGTTTTAGTTCGGTTCTTCGGTTCCGGTTCTTTTGTCAGGCCTAAAGCTATGCATGGTAACACGACATCAGTGCAAAATAAAATATTTTAAATCCATGATCTTGCGATACAAACTATGCCTCTCCCTACTATCATCAACGGTTCTTATCAAACTGATTTTTAAAATTTGATCTTCTTATCTTAGCGGGTAATTTAAATTGTTATCAAAGAACCATGCACTTGTCGACGTAACACAAGCACGTGTTCAAACAATTACTACACGTTGTGATTTGTAGACCCTACAATGTCTATATTTCACAATTCCCTTTATATTATACGATTTAATCACGCTTTAGCAATGAATAGCACAAAGATGACTAAAGTTACGGTATTGTCACTCTTTGCTCTTCTCTTTCTCGTATTACTCTGCACTAAGTCGTGGGCTAAGTCTGAAGAGTTTGATGAGGAGTCGGACGAAGAAAACGACGTCGCTGCTGTACCGTCATGTTGCGGGTTCTCGTCGCCTCTTCTCATCAAGAAAGATCAATGGAAACCAATTTTTTCGACCAAGTTCGGACACATCTCAACCGTTCAAATCGGCGAGGGATGCGGTGGGATGGGACCTTACAAAATACACTCCATAACGTTGGAGCCAAACGCTCTTTTGCTACCTCTTCTTCTTCATTCAGACATGGTCTTCTTTGTCGACTCTGGTACGTATATATAAACTGTTTCATTTTCATTTATGTGGTTCGGTTTGGTTTACGGATCAGTTTTGCGGTTTGGTAATTCGTATTAGGTTAAAAACGGTTTTGTGATTATATATAGGAAGTGGGATTCTGAATTGGGTTGAGGAGGAAGCGACGAGTACTGAGATAAGACTAGGGGACGTTTACAGGCTACGTCCCGGTACAGTTTTCTACTTACAGAGCAAACCGGTTGATATCTTTCTTGGAACCAAACTTAGGGTTTACGCAATCTTCTCAAACACCAAGGAGTGTTTACATGTAAGATATTAATTCTTCTTTCAAATTTATTTGATGTTCAAAACAATTCTTATTCTCTCCATGTAACCAATTGCATTTCTACTACTTTTTATAACTAAAAACTATATTTAAATTATATTTTTAATGTTATTTTTGAGGAAAAAAAGAGATTTTAATACTCCTATATGTTTACTGGTGTAAAACTTCATCTAATACTATAAAACAGAGAGTATTTGTTACAAAACAACCGAAGTTTTCATTATTCTAGATAAAAAAATTAATGGTGGTTGAGATTTGTGATCAATTACTTAAACACTATTTTTTGGATAAAATCATTTTTGTTTGATGATGATATGCGTATAAAATTTTACAGTTTTAAAATTTTCTGCGTTAACCTTATATCAACTAAAAAGAAAATTATTTTTCCTATTCTTCTATGTATCTATAACATTATTTGAGAAGTAAATTTGCTTAGTTGTCAACTTCTCCATGATTTTAGGTTATTTTACTTATTTTCATATTTTAATAATTTATTATATAATAAAAACGAATTTATGTTAATAATATTATATTTTTAGAAAATATGTTAATTATTTTGTATTAGATTGTTATCTTAAAAAATATATTATTCAATTATTATTTTAGAAGTAAAAATTTGTTTAGTTGTCAACTTCTCCATGATTTTAGGTTATTTTGCTTATTTTCATATATTATAAAATAAAATAAAAAGAATTTATGTTAATAATATTATATTTTTAGAAAATATGTTAATTCTTTTGTATTAGATTGTTATCTTAAAAATATATTTTTTAATTATAAAATTTAAGTGAATTTGCTGATTAATTTGTAATTTTCTGTGATTTAGGTAATCTATACTACTATTTATGAATGATTTTTTGCAAGAAAGCTTTCACGTTGAAAGTTAGAACGGTTAACATTATTTGAGAAGTAAATTTGCTTAGTTATCAACTTCTCCATGATTTTATGTTATTTTACTTATTTTCATGTTTTAATAATTTATCTTATATATTAAAACAGAAGTCATGACTTGACTTTATGTGTGATTTTATTAAAAATGGACTATTACTAGAAAGTTATGTTACATTAACTCTCTAATAATCTTATCATTATAATATCTTATGAAAAATCATATCTATAATAACAAAGATACGCTTAACAATTTGGTTTTGGTAAATTACCCCACACTTTCCAAGTTAGTCACGCAAAATATGTTAATATATATAAGTTTAGGAATCTTCTATTATTTATAAGGAAATATGTCAATAATAGTTAAATACATCCACAATCTATTAACAAAAATCACAGATTAGTAATATGAAATATCCTCTAACAAAATTTACACGTTTTATATATTAGATAAATTTATTTCGATGTAAATTTTTAAAATTAAATTATTTTTAATAAAAAATGTTTAAAAAATTATTTTTAATAAGAAATGTTTAAAAAATTATTTCTAATAAAATTATTTAAAAATGCTTTTAATAAAATTATTTATAATATTAATTTATGAAGTTATAAGTTTATTTTTTAGCAAAAATTTCTTCGAAGTTTATATTATCTTTTCAAAATAAAGTATACTAATATTTAATCAAGTTCTATTTATATTACTTTAT
>CAKOAT010667376.1:122546-170174 GCA_932364175.1 Eruca vesicaria subsp. sativa | reverse complement strand
TTATAAACGAAAACAAACACCCGCGCGGTTGCGCGGGTCAAAATCTAGTTATATATTAAAAACGAATTTATGTTAATAATATTATATTTTTTAGAAAATATGTTAATTCTTTTGTATTAGATTGTTATCTTATAAAATATATTATTCAATTATTATTTTAGAAGTAAAAATTTGCTTAGTTGTCAAATTCTCCATGATTTTAGGTTATTTTGCTAATTTTCATATTTTAATAATTTATTATAAAATAAAATAAAAAGAATTTATGTTAATAATATTATATTTTTAGAAAATATGTTAATTCTTTTGTATTAGATTGTTATCTTAAAAATATATTTTTTAATTATAAAATTTAAGTGAATTTGCTGATTAATTTGTAACTTTCTGTGATTTAGGTAATCTATACTATTATTTGTGAATGATTTTTTGCAAGAAATCTTTCACGTTGAAAGTTAGAACGGTTAATATCGTTTATACCTTTAATGAATAATTAAAAAATTTAATATAATTAAACATAAATAAAAAACGAATTTCAATGATTTTAGATTTATCTTTATCTAAAACTATTTTATATTGGGTTATAAAGTTTTTATTAACCTTGAAAAATAATTATATTAGTTAATATACTTGAAAAATAACTATATTAGTTAATATATAATTGATTATAAATTAAAATTGAATTTCATTTATTTGATAATTATCCTTATTTTTTTATATATTATGTGATAAAGTCTTTATCAACCTTGAAAAATAATTATATTTGTTAACATATAATTAATTCTAAATTAAAAAATGAATCTCATGAATTTGATAATTATCTTTATCTAACTTTTTATATTGTGTTATAAAGTCTTTATTAACGTTGAAAAAATAATTCTATTTGTTAATATATAGTTAATTATGAAAAATCAATTTGCAAAGAATTTATGTATAGATAATTTATATTGTGTTATCCAAAACATTATTAAACATAATTTTTTATACTTTTTTGTTATGTCTAAAAACAATATTAATTTATTACTAAATGTTTCAAGTTTATGAGTATTTTCAAATATAAGTTGTGTAATGAAAATTATTTATATGATGATGAAAATTTTATAAATAAAAAGAATTTGTTTAGTTTATTAATAAATATTTTGAGTCTATGAACAATAATTTATTATAATTTACATAACTTGATTATATATTTATTTATAGATATTCGTAAAATTATTAAGCCCGCAAGTGCGGGCAAAACACCTAGTTTTTCTTATTATTTGTGGAGTTTTTCATGGATGCAGAATCCTTGCTTTGGTGCGTATTCAAGTATCACAGATCTATTGTTTGGTTTTGATGAGACAATTCTCCAGTCAGCTTTTGGGGTATGTTCGAATGTATATATATGCATATTATAGGTTATAAGTTTTAGAGATTATACTTCGGTAACTTGTTACTCAAGTAGATGCTCTTTTTAAGTTGTGTTTTATTGAAACTATTGGTTTAAATTAGGTTCCTGAGGAAATTATCGGTCTAATGAGAAACCGTACACAGCCGCCACTGATCGTGCATGACATGCTGAGCACACCAGGTGAGACCAACACCAACACGTGGCAGCTCCAGCTACGATTACTCAAACTCTTTGCCGGATATGTAAAGGGAGACTCGGTGATGAGAGCAGCAGTGAACAAGAAGAAGAAGAAGAAGACAAAGAAAGCAAAGACATTCAATGTCTTCGAATCAGAACCTGACTTCGAAAGCCCTAACGGTCGTACTCTAACGATCAACAAGAAAGATCTAAACGCGTTAAGAGGCTCAATGGTTGGAGTTTCCATGGTGAACCTAACTCAAGCATCGATGATGGGACCCCACTGGAACCCATGGGCTTGTGAGATCTCGGTGGTGTTGAAAGGGTCAGGAATGGTTCGTGTGCTTAGGTCTTCGGTTTCAAGATCATCATCATCATCAGAGTGTAAGAACATTAGGTTTAAGGTAGAGGAAGGAGATATTTTCGCGGTTCCACGGTTACATCCAATGGCTCAAATGTCTTTTATAGATGAGTCATTAGTGTTCATTGGGTTTACTACTTCAGCTAAGAACAACGAGCCACGGTTTTTAGCCGGACAGAACTCAGCTTTGCGGTTTCTTGACCGGGGGGTATTGGCTGCTTCGTTGAATGTGAGTAGTGTGATGATTGATGGGTTGTTGGGAGCTCAGAAAGATGCGGTTGTGTTGGGATGTCCTTATTGTGCGGAAGGAGAGTTGGAGAAGCTTAAAGTTGAGACGGAGATGAAGAAGAGAGATGATGAGAGGAAGAGGGAAGAAGAAGAGGCGAAGAAAGAAGAGGAAGAGAGGAGGAAACGAGAAGAAGAAGAGGAGGAGAAGCAATGGCCTCCACAGCCTCAGAAACCACCACAAGAAGAAATGTAACCATTGGTGGAGACGGTGATGAGAGGAAGAGAGAACAAGAAGAGTAGAAGTCAAGAGTGTTCGAAAGTTTGGTATTGTTGTCTCTTTGTTTATTTGTTAATGTGTTTCGTAGTGTTTTCTTCTTTTGGTTTATATGTTTACGTTCTGTATTGTATTGTGTTGTGATTTGTTTTGCTTAAATGTTTGTACAAAGATGCGGAATGTGAAATAATCAAAGATTTATCAAGCGATTGTAGACTGAAAATTTTAACTTTTCGACCAAAAAAAGACATTGTAGAGTGAAGATGTACACTTCTAGTTATTGAGAGTATTTGATAATTAACTCTGGTTAAGTTCACAACTATTATACTATAATGTATACGCTAGACCCTACCTCGTATCAAATTCATCAAAATAATTAAATATGTGACTCCGTCCACCAATTTATTTCGATGATATGTAGTAACAAAATGATCCCATCCCATGAGTCCATGAGGTCTATGAGACCTATCTAGTTTTATCACACTTATATCATAGGTTCATAACAACGTGACCACTTATTGTGAAAAAGTCTGGTGACTACTTAGCTTTATTAAGTTAAAAATTGTAATAATCCAGCATAATGCATATTCTCTCCTAATCTTAAGACATTAACTTGATTAGTTGACAAAAAAAAAAGACATTAACTTGAGAGAAGGGTTCCAAAAAAAAAACTATGTATTGCCTTTTTGTTACAAACAAGGCTTAACGAAACATCACCCAAAATATTATGAATGCCAAACTTCGATCAGTTTATCGCCTGTACCGATGTTGTTTAAAGTTGACGTACAAACGCAGAATCCCACGTTCAAACGTGCATCTGAAACCTTTCTTTTGAGAATATTCCCATTCTTGATTCACAATCCGGAAGGCAATGTCTTGATAAGGCGGACCAGCATGGAACCGGATTATACAAGTTTCAGCGCTTGTCCCATCTTTTTCTATAGAGAAAACGGGAGCCTTGAACTTCTCTATTAAATCTGGATAGAAGATGTTAAACTTGTACCCTTGAACGGCTTTTGGAGGCGGTTTGTCGCGATCGTAGTGCGTTTGGTTATACTTATTCCAAACGTAACCTGTGTGAACTATGTTGGAATACGTTGGTTTTCTTGCCCGGTACTTGTCATGCCACCAGTATAACTCGGAATCAAGGTTCACTTCAGCACTAGAGTCTAATACAGCATCACCTTCCTCCATTGGAAACGAAAGATCTCAAATCAGTTGAATAACTTCTTTTATTGTTATAGAAACTTATCAAAATAAAACTCTCAATATTTTCTCTTAAATCTTATGAAACATCTCTACATTAGATCTATATTTATAGTGATAGACAATTCCTTTTACCTTGAGAAATATTGAAACACAAACATAATTTAAATAGAAAACTTCCTTTTTTCTTATTCTAGATTTCCTTTATATGTTTATCTTTTAACTTACAATAATCAATATGTTAACTTCCTCAAGCTTTGAATAAAATCGTTTTCTTCTTCTAATATATCCTTTTTGCTATTTTTCCAAAAAATATAATTCCCATTATTTTCGTCAAAAAAAAACAATTATCTTAATTTCTCTTTAACTCTTACACATTGAGGAAAGCCTTTTTTCCATTTAAACGTTGGATTGCTACAACAGAAACCCTAAATTCTCTAGAAGCTGAAAAAAGCGGTGCCTGAGATAGGAAATCCGCAAGCTACAAAGTATGGAGTTCATGCTATAGAGTCACTGGAGAGAACGGTGGCCACACTATTTTGTAATTGGTATATTTGTATTTGACATCGCGCATGATGTATTGTCAAAATTAGAGAAAATATTTTAAACTATACGCAGAAAATATCATAAACAATGCATTATTTTTCTTTCTTTTTTGTCATTATCTTTCGTTCTTTTTTGTCAATGGAGATTGATGGAGTTGTGTTGGGATGTCCTTATTGTGCGGAAGGAGAGTTGGAGAAGCTTAAAGTGGAGATGGAGATGAAGAAGAGAGATGATGAGAGGAAGAGAGAAGAAGAAGAGGCAAAGAAAGAAGAGGAAGAGAGGAGGAAACGAGAAGAAGAAGAAGAAGAAGAAGAGAAGCAATGGCCGCCACAGCCTCAGAAACCACCAGAGTATAAGTGGTGGCCGCCTCAGCCTCAGTGGCAAGCTGGAGAAGGATGAGAGAACGCAAAGATAGAGCTTTAAGTCAAGAGTGTTTAGGTTGTTGATGGTCGAAAGTTTGGTATTGTTGTCTCTTGCTTATTTGTTAAGAGTATTTGCACTCCATACACACACAAAACCTCCTATTTAGCTACATACCATATTTCTCTCTTCTTCTCCTATTACTATTTTTTCTCCCCCCCCCCCAAAATATGGCAAATCCTTAAATAGTTTATTCTTTTGGTATATTGAGCAAATTCACTCTTTGTTAAAAACTTAAAATGTTGTGTATTGCTTTCTTCTTTTAGTTTATATGGTTTACGTTTGTATTGTATTGTTTTATGTTGTGATTTGTTTTGTTTAAATGTTTGTACTTAGATACGGAATGTGAAATAATTACAGATTTCTCGAGACATTGTAGAGTGAACATGTACACTTTGGTAATTAACTTTTTGGTTAAGTTCACAACTTTTATACTATACACAGACCCTAGCTCCTATCAAATTAAGTAAAATTGTTAGATATATGTCTCTGACCACCAATTTACTTCGATGATATTTAGTAACAAATGACTAACTAATGTCCCATATCATATGAGTCCATGAGGTCTATGACCCCTTTTAGATGTGTCTTCAACTAGTCATTGAAGAACTAAATTAACTACTCGTTTAATAATCTTTGTAGCATACGTTTATAACATTGTGACCAAATATTGTGAAAAAATCTCGTGAGTAACTAGCCTTATAACAAAAGAAAAAAACACGCGAAAAATTGTATAATCTATCATTATATTTTTGCCTAATCCTTTTGATCAATACTATTTAATATTTCAGATGTCTTAAAACTTAAGCTTGTCTATCTCATAAAATCTCACTACTAAACATATTGCTTATTGAGTTGGTAAAGGGGAACATGAAAGAGCAAAACACCAAAAAAAAGAGATGCTCCAAATTTAAATTCAACATGTTGTGTCGTTCTTTGTTACCAATGTCTTTTTTCCAATGTGCATTTTTTTGTGCAAACTCTTTTTCAATTTCGGAAGGTATAAAAAAAGCATTATTAGTTACTCCTCCTAATATGCGAATCAAAGTGGACTTTATCGGTATACTTATGACACTTGATAAGAATTAAGTTTTGTAGATAACAACACACATATTTTTGGATAACTTTAAATGATTTTGTTTAACATTTGCTACTTGGTTTGATAATTATGAAAAAGTAACCAAATGTGAAACAAAATCACTTGAAACATTTGAATTACTAACCATGATAATTATGAAACACTAACAAAATGGTAATCATGATAATTATGAAACACTAACCAAATGGTTTCAAATGATAATTTATTAACCACTAACCAAATGGTAACCAAATGTTTCAAGTGTTATAAATAAAACAAGTGGTGCAATGGCTAGCTCGGATGACTTTTTGTCATGATGAATAGTATTTCGACTACTTATCATCATTTGACAAGAAGGAGTTGATTTTGAAAAGAAAGATTGTGATTGGTAAGCAAAATAAAGTAGATATGGAATGTGTCTGTTTTTCTGTTTTTACAAAAGTTTTGAAATGTACTAATTAATACATATATATCTTTTAATTCTTCAACAGATGTTGACGTCTGAGAAGTCTACACTCTTTCATTCGAGAGGAGAATACAAAGAGGTCCAAGAAACTTAAGAGAGAGTCGAGCTCAGTTCTGAGGACACCAGAGACGGGACGGATCCAAAACAAAGATCCAAGAAGTGATTCAAAGATTCTGGAGATTACTTATGAAGATCGATCAAGTGTTAGGTTAATTAAGGACATTACATCTTAGAAGTCCTGGTATCTATGGTTCAATAACATTTTAGGATGTGATTCAATTAGACTCGCTCTTCTTAGCTATAGTTTTCAGTTTTGTTTCTTGCAAAATCCCACTTGTAGCTGAGATTAGTATAGTAGAGGCGTATAGCTTCCATCATTCCAAAAGATGCAGGAGAAGTAAATGATGAGGTTCTCAATAGCTCGTAGGAGCTAATCTATTTGAGCAACACTCTGCTAATACGTAGGTTATTCCACTAGTAATTATATTATTACACATAACATAAGATAATGTGCAAAATCAAATTATTTCCTGCATAATAATAATGAGGAATATGACTCTTTAACATTTTAATAAATTTTGTTTATCGAACATATTTTCTTTTTGAGTGATTGTTTTTTTGTAACTAAATTTATTAAAATATTGACTAATTGTTTATCGAACACTTTTGTTGAAAAGTATGATGCTAATAAGTCCAAGATAATCTTTTGACGAAAAAGTCCAATTAAGACAATCACTCGTCCGCGAACAGTACTGTGGAATACATTTTCTTTCAAATGATGAGCTTATGAAAATCATGACTGTCCACTTAATTTATAATAGAATTCCCAAAGAGTTAACTTACCTAAGCGATAAAAATAAATTTTAATAAGCTCACAATTTTAGATTTATAATAACATAAATAAAATATAGTCGTTCTAACATACAACTACATATATACTTTAATGCTTTATTTTTAATACATATATAAAGGCCACCAAATTTCATTAAGATATTAAGATATCTAACATTACTTTGAGTTTAAAATGGCAACCGCGATTCAACATTATCTTTATATTTGATAGTGTAGTTAATTAAATACGTCATCAGACAAGGTTATGACATCGCACACGATGTATTATATTAGTCATCATTAGAGAAAATATTATAAACTATGCAGAAAATATCATAAAGAATGCAGACTTTTCTTAGATCTTTTGTCGTCAAGTTTTTATTAATTTGTCGACAAATTTTTTTTTTTTATTAATTTTAGTAAATATATTTGCGACAAAGTATTATTTTAAAGATCGAATCAAATTAATTATTCAAGATATTTTTTCTTATATCCGACCCATTAAGTTTAGTCGCAAAATGTAGGTGTCAGGACTGTATAGTTTGTGGTGGTGTAGACTGTAGATATAAATTTTATTTTTGTTCTATTATAGTAACTTACTAAATTAGAGTAATACTTTCAATTGGTTGTATGAAAATCCTATTTATAGGTATGCATTAACGATTACAAACATCTGTTTTGTGTTCATCAAAACTTGCTTAGTATTTGTCGTATGTATGTAATCTGAGAAACGTGATGTCTGTATGAGCTTCCCAAATTGATTACAAACATCTGTTTTGTGTCATCAAGACTTGCTTAGTATTTGTCGGATGTATATAATCCGAGAAACGTGATGTATGTATGAGCTTCCCGAATCAGACTTTTGGGATTAACCTTTTTTATTTCTTTTGGGAGAGAACTATATGAAAACTTAAAGAAAAGACATTAAGTTTTCAAAATTTTACGCAAAACATATTTGGCTTTTCATAGGAATCAAAGTCTAATTAATCAACCCTGTTAGCGTTTCTTAAATCCAAATAGCCACTTCACTTTCCCATTGAATAATAAAAAATTCAAACTTCTGAAAATATGAAAATGGACCCATGACGTTTTACACAGTACTCTCCATAGTTGACCTCGAATTAGTGAGTCCAGCCACAACATGAGTTTGGTTACACATTGACATCAAAACATTGAAGAGGATAAAAACAAAAAGCACCTATTAAAAAATAGTTCTTATCCAGTTATAGCAGACTCGTGCTCTACCCATATCTTTTCATTAAATTCACAAAATATCTTAGCTGCTCAAACTTTACGTTTAACTACGACCAAAATGCCAGCTTGGTTAAAGATATGTTCTTATCCAAAATCAAAAAGTTAACTAGTTTAGGGTAACTAATACACGTTTAGATACATCAGACTTCCAAATTTAGAGTCTGGTCCAGCTGTTATAACACACGTACTTACTTAATTAGGGTCTGTAATTAGAATCATTGATCGGATCTTCAGTACTTTTGTCACAAAACAAACTTTCTATAAATATATAAAAATCTAAAAGGATGTGGATGACTCTTGTCCATTGGATTCAAATAACTAAATCCTCTCTTTCAAACCTACTTGTGGCTATCACGAGTACAGTATTTTCTATATATAATCAACGAATCTTCTTTGGTAGTGAGATAGAGATTACCAAACACATAACTAACTTTCAGACAAAAGCTTACATCTGGGAGAGACATTAGTTAAAGTTTTTAAACTCTAATAGTATTCTAATTAATTAATCATGGCCGACCAAATCTCCAGCGAGAATACGTCAGAAAGTCCGACCAAGAAGCCGACCGATGAGAACACCGGAGTTAATAGATTTGCACTTCAATGTGCTATTGTTGCCTCCATCGTCTCCATCATCTTTGGTTACGGTAAATATATTATAAGAACTAAGAAATCTCCAAGTAAAAATCAATTTTATTTTAGTTCCATAGGGATTTTAATATGTATAGCTGTGTAACATTTTTTAATATTCGTTTGCATGTATTAGAAAATACTCCATCCGTTTCAAAAAGATAAACATTTTAGAAATAATATTTATTTCAAAAAAATGTATTTTTTACATTTTGAATATATAATTTAATGAAAACTTATAGATTTAAAAAAAAAAACTAATTGTGTTTCTTAAGATTTTATTCGTTTAAAAATATATGGATTTGTTATCTATAATAAATGATGTATTGATAATCAAAATTTTATGTTTTTTCTTAATATGTGTGAAAAAACTAAAACGTTTAATTTTTTTTTTAAACTGAAGGAGTACTTGCTAAAGTCTATTAAAAAACTTTTAGTTATTATTTTATTTTCTTTATAAGAATCATATAGTATTATACTATTATTCATTTGTGATCATGATGGATACGTTGTGTATATAACAGATACTGGAGTTATGAGTGGAGCCATGGTGTTTATAGAAGAAGATTTAAAAACAAACGAAGTTCAAATCGAAGTTCTAACCGGAATTCTCAACCTCTGTGCCCTCGTCGGTTCATTACTCGCCGGAAGAACATCAGACATAATCGGACGACGTTACACAATCGTCTTAGCCTCAATACTCTTCATGTTGGGCTCAATACTAATGGGCTGGGGCCCAAGTTACCCTGTTCTCCTCACCGGTAGATGCACAGCCGGTCTAGGAGTCGGTTTCGCCCTAATGGTTGCACCGGTTTACTCGGCAGAGATAGCAACCGCTTCACACAGAGGACTCTTAGCTTCTCTACCACATCTTTGTATTAGTATAGGGATTTTATTAGGTTACTTAGTTAATTACTTCTTCTCCAAGTTACCTATGCATATCGGTTGGAGACTTATGCTCGGTATAGCCGCGGTTCCGTCGCTAGTTTTAGCGTTTGGGATCTTGAAAATGCCGGAGTCCCCGCGGTGGTTGATTCTACAAGGACGTCTCGGAGAAGGGAAGAGGATACTAGACTTGGTTTCAAACTCGCCTGAAGAAGCTGAACTAAGGTTTCAAGATATTAAAACCGCCGCTGGAATTGACCCTAAGTGCAAAGACGAGGTTGTGAAGATGGAGAACAAGAAGACACATGGAGAAGGTGTTTGGAAAGAGCTTATCTTAAGACCAACACCTGCTGTAAGAAGAGTTCTTTTAACAGCGTTAGGGATTCATTTCTTCCAGCACGCGACAGGAATCGAAGCCGTGTTGTTGTACGGTCCGAAGATCTTTAAAAAAGCGGGAATCACGACTAAAGACAAGCTTTTCTTGGTTACAATCGGTGTCGGAATCATGAAAACGACTTTTATCTTCACAGCGACTTTCTTGCTTGACAAGGTAGGTCGGAGGAAGCTTTTGTTGACCAGCGTTGGAGGAATGATTGGCGCGTTGACGATGTTAGGGTTTGGGCTTACGATGGCCCAAAACTCTGGCGGGAAATTAGTTTGGGCTTTGGTGTTGAGTATAGTCTCGGCTTATAGTTTTGTAGCGTTTTTCTCTATTGGGCTCGGCCCAATAACTTGGGTGTACAGCTCTGAGGTTTTCCCGTTGAAGCTTAGGGCGCAAGGAGCGAGTTTGGGAGTTGCGGTGAATAGAGTCATGAACGCTACCGTGTCGATGTCGTTTTTGTCGTTGTCTAAGGCGATTTCGACGGGTGGAGCTTTCTTTATGTTCGCTGGAATCGCGGCGGCGGCGTGGAACTTCTTCTTCTTCCTTATGCCGGAGACGAAAGGAAAGTCGCTTGAAGAGATTGAGGCGCTTTTTCAAAGGGACGGTGATCATAAAGTACGTGGCGAAAACGGCACAGCTTAGTGTTTTTAATTTCTTTTGTGGTACGATGTTGTTTTAACGTGTTGTAGTTGTACGACACCATTTGGATGTTCGTTGTATGATGTGGCTTTGATCAAATTATATAAAAATGGTCACGATCAAGTTACAGTTTTAGTATTAGTTACCATTTTAAGATCAATGGCTCGTATTAGTGAAAGAGAGTGAGCTTTTGAATCGAGCCGTATTACACTTTTTCGCTTTTCGCGAAGAAAGAGGAAGATGCCTTGCCGAGGAAGAAGGAACACTCGGACATCCTCCTCGAGATGATAGCTCTTATCAATCTAAAATCTCGGAATTTTAAAATATTTATACTCGTCAAACGAATCAAATACAACAATTATATTTAGTCGAAAAGTTAAACACGATTTTTATATCCAGCCGGAAGGATAAATTAATTAATTAGGAGATTAAAGTTTTTAAGATCAGAGCATTGATACCATGTTAAAGGTATATGAAATTCCAACTTAAAATCAATTGGTAATTACTGGATTGGTCCAATTATTATATGTTACTCATTACTCATGTTTCATTCATATTTTCAATGTGGAATCTTCTCTCCAATTAGTTATGTGTTCTTGAAAATATTATCGAATTTCAAATAACTATACCTTACAAATGAAGTATCTTGAACTAACAGTCTGTGGATATTTGGTTGAGTCTGGACATATCAGCAATGCAGCTACCAATAGGAACTAGGACATGTGTATACTAGGTTTCTAAAACTTGAGTCTTTGCCGGAAGGAATCTAGCTACCGTGATGATCTACTATCTTGTTTCTCTGACCTTTGATCTTATCATTTGTCCTGGTTTGTATGCTAGATTTTCTAAAGCTTGTGTGTCAGCACTTACCAGTAGCTCTGAACTTATGCTGTATAACCAACCACCCTTGTGTGTTTGATGAATTGGGCTTTGTAACAGCCCAATTACTTACATGACCGTTATATGTCTTTGACTTTTTGCTGTTAGTCAAAATTTAGAAAATAAACAAATAAAATTATAAAAAAAATATGGAAGAGTCGTGAAGGAAATTGCAAGGTATATTCCGTTTTCAAATAAAGAAAACGTGTTGTAAGGAATTGGTAAAACGCCAACAACTCATATTTGCTGTCCACTTTCCTTTAAAATTATTATTTTTCTGTCGTGTAAAACATCCACCGTTGATCTTATATCTAATTATTCGATCTCGTCCGTTGATTAGGCCTAACTCTGTGTATAAAGATAACGCATTCATCTCCTTGTTTTCCATCCATACCCGTTTCTCTTATTATTCTTTTCAATTTATTTATTGGTGTGTTCATCGTTTTCTCTAGATCTCTCTATGCTATGTCAACGTATTGGAGTCTTTCTGATTTGGATTGTTACAGATAATCTCTCTCAATCACGTATCGGCATGGATCTAGCTGCTAAGGTTTCTGATTCATGCCAGAATACGGATCTTAGCGGCTGATATCTCTGAGGATCGGTTGAATAAGCTGGTAATTATGCTCTTATCGTAGCATGATCTGATAGCTGATTTTAAAATTCGATTTGATTCCTTATAATAGTATTGATTTTTTTCTGATTCAGATTCCCAGATCTGATGTTGGATCGTGATTCATGATTTCGGCAGTAAGATTCGTCGTCAGATCTGTGATTTTAGTTGTGTATTGATGCGGCGATGATGAATCCGGTCAACTCTTGATTCTGAAGTGGAGAGCAGATCGAAGAAGAGGGAAGAGGCAGAGGAGGAGGAAGATATGTGGTTTGATATGAGTATGAAGGATGATGTATGAGATGTTTGTTAAGGACGATAAAGCCCTTTGATGAGAGAGGCTTTGAGTTCTGAATTAGCATCTTTGTCATCCGACCTTTGCCATGACAGGTGCGCTTGCATGGCAGGTCACAAAACAATATCCCTAATAAAAAAAAAAAAGTTTTGTGTTGTTGGTGAGGGGAGTTCGCACGGGGACTTATATTTTTAGCCCGGGTTCTCCCCCTCACCTCGTGTCTTGCATTCACTCTCTCACTCACTATCTGATTCTTTTGATCTCAAATTCAACAAAATATCTCGATACAGAGACATATTTTGAATGGATCCAGATCTTACTATTGAGCGGATCTGGAAACGCCTGCCTAATCCAACATACTCCCTGGAGAGACCAAAAGGTACTTTAATTTTAGTTTCGATTCTTCCTTCAGCTGTTTATTCGCATTACATAACTTATCTAACATCAAACCGGTTTTAATTTTTTTACGCATGGGAGGAATAACGATCATAACAATTTAAAACTATGAACAACCATTATCAAGTATCAACAAATATCATATAGCTTGTTAATTTGTACTACTTTATGATTTTTCACGTTTATATTAAATGCTCACCGTTGGCTATTTACACAAGTGATATGAATTTTATATCCTCTATATCTATGTACTCCGGAGCTGTTTGTTTGTGACAACACTATTTGAAAACTTGTGTTACTTTTATACTGAAGAATAGATTATCAGATACAACATTTTTTGCATCACTTGTAAGCACTTTGTACCTGTATCTTGGATATTTTAGTGTTGCGAATGGATTGAAAGACTTTGTGATGTTCCCGGCTGTATTGATACATATTCACAGATGCTATGGATAATTCTTCCCTCAAGACAAGTCTGTCTTTATATGTTGAAGCTGTGAGGTATATTGACAAAGCAACTTTTTTATTCTGTTTGTACAAATCCCCACAGCTCTTGTTTCCAATTCGAGACAGTACTTCTTTCTTGATTTTAGATGAACGTTAAATTGTATATTGTAGTTACAGTGTTTGGAACGCTTATTATGATGGAATTTGTTATCTTTTGATATAGTAATTACAGTTTTCATTAATACATTGGTGTTGGTTTATATGTTATGTAATAATTCTTAAATAATTCTTGACCCCTATATCTAATGGGTTAGTTAACTTCGGCGCTCTATTGTTGTTAATAGGTTTACTTAACTAGGAATGTGAAGAAAGATCGGAGAAGACATGTCTGTGATAAGGGTCCAGGCATTCTAACTAAGTTGGCAAGGTTTGCATTAGTAGATCTGTAAGCTCAAAATGGTAGAGCTCTCTTTACGAGAGGTTGGTGGTTCGAATCCACCCAGATCTGTCTACTTCTTCCCATGTCTTTTTTCACCCTTTTTTTACATTATCTTAATTTTGAATTCAGTTTGGTTATATGATATCAGTGTTATAGCACGTATTGTTTCGGCATGTGAAAAACTAAATGGTTTCAATAAATGACCTCTTTTTGATTTGTCAATTGGCACGAGGGAAAGATGAATTGGGGTGAAGATGATTAACTATGTGACTTGGACTGCAAGCAACTAAGCAATGACTCTTAACCACAAACGGTCACACAAAACAAAGTTAATATGGCCATCTCTATGATCATTTGTTTTTGGACATTGAAACGACTAAACAAAAAAGAACAATACTTTGGGCCCTAAATTTTGTATACAATGAATTAGCAGATGGAGAAAATGACCAAATGGACTTCCTTAGTTTATCTCCTGTGAGCACAATGAAAATCACTCCACTTTTGCTGAGAGCTTGATGATGATCACTATGATTTTTCGAGCTAGATCATGTTGTGTGTTTGGTAAATGGTGTTGTTGTTGTGACTGGCGAGACAAGCAAGGAGTTACGTTAATTGCACTGTCTGTGGGCTAGTAAAATTGATATGGAACGCTAAAGTTTTTATGTGGCAACGTAAATTATTGACAATGTAACTGCCCGACTACTCTTTTAACTTAATCGATGAGTTGTTTTTTTTTTGTTAATATCAAGACGAAGGATATTACAATATTCTTGTAGTGTTACCTGTATTCTCGAGATGACTCGATCGTGAATAATATTCTTTTACGGAAGAGATTTAAAAATTTAGTATAAATTAAGGGTCGGATTGACGTGACATGGTGTAATAATATGCCATTTAAAACTGGTCTAACGTCAATGCTGTTGATTTAATCAAAGGACAAAACCATATAATAATATGCAAATTATATTATACTAATTTTAACTGCCACGTAAATTAGTTAACGTCTTTCCCTACGTTTCTAGCCTTTTTATTAGTCCTCTAGAAGTGGGAATACTCTGCGTCACGACCAAACCCAATTGATCGTTTTCTTGATCACTAATACAAAGAGATCCGTATCATCAGGTTAGGTCCTCTTTGCATTTTGATTTTGATTTTCATTCTGTTCTTGTTTCTCCATCGTACGTGTTATTGAATTGAACAAGGCTCCTACCATTTTCAAGTCTCTCTCTAATCTTCGCTCGTATTGGATTAAAACTCTGTTTTTGTGAAACCTAATTTCGATTTTTATTTCTGTTATTAGTAATATAATTGTTATCGTTTGCCGTTTATAGGCTTTGAAGCTGTCCTCCTTAGAGATTGAAGATTTTTAATCAAACATGAGTTCTTACCAACTTGAGGATAATTCTCAGCAAGATAACAAGGTGCAACTATCTTAATTTAGTGGTTAACATAATTTGCATTAAGCATTAGTAATTATAATAATTAATAAAACTTCTACAAAACGTTCAGGTTAGTAAACTGAAATCTGCATTAGGACCACTCTCAGGACATAGTTTAGTTTTCTGCTCTGATGCTTCCTTGAGGAGATATTTGGATGCTCGTAGCTGGAATGTTGAAGATGCCAAGCAAATGATTGAGGAGACTCTTAAATGGAGATCAACATACAAGCCTCATGAGATCCCTTGGGTAACTTCAACATCTAATGACCAATTAATATATGTTCATTTTTTATTTATTTTATTCTCTGATTATCTCCAGCATGAAGTAGCACATGAAGGTGAGACTGGAAAAGTTTCAAGAGCTAGTTTTCATGATCGTCAAGGAAGGACTGTGCTTATAATGAGACCAGGTTTACAGGTAATTTAATCGGTTTTTCGGCTATTTTTAATCTGTTTAAATGTTTATTTTTTATATGTAAATGTCTCTCAACTTATCTTATGAAACAGAACACAACATCAGCAGAAGGTAATATCAGACACTTGGTGTATCTTCTTGAAAATGCAATCATTAATCTTCCCAAAGGACAAGAACAAATGTCTTGGCTCATAGATTTTACTGGTTGGTCCATGGCTAATAATGCCCCCATGAAAACAACAAGAGACATTATCTACATTCTACAGAATCATTACCCTGAGAGACTCGGTATGTCCTTTCTCTACAATCCTCCAAGGCTCTTCCAAGCAGGCTACAAGGTACAAAGATTCATCATTACACAATAATAGTAAAAAAAGAAAAAAAGAAGCTCTTTAGAGAGTTATCATTTTATCTACTCTTCAACCTATAGGCCGTTAAGTACTTCTTGGACCCAAGAACAGCTCAAAAGGTGAACTTCGTGTATCCAAAAGACAAAGCAAGTGATGAGCTGATGAGATCACACTTTGATATGGAGAATCTGCCCAAGGAGTTTGGAGGAGAAGCAACACTAGAGTATGACCATGAGGAATTCTCAAGACAAATGTTTGAAGACGATCTTAAAACCGCTAAGTTCTGGGGGTTAGAAGAGACACAGTATCTGAAACCAAACGGTTTCTCTCCAGCTGATGTTGTTCCTGAGCCGGCCACATCACTTGCATCAGTAGCTAGCTGAAAGTTGAATCTACATATAAACACATAAACAAGAAGAGAAGATTAATAAAGGGATTGAAATCATTGATCAAGAACCAATAAAAAGCGTTCTGGTAACTTTGAAAATTAGTTAGCCAAAGACTTTCTCAATGTTCTAGTTAGCTGACACTTTCCTTGTCATTCAAGTTAATGTATGTTTGAGAATATTGTCACCATGTCTAATTGTTTGTGTTTTATTAATTGAAGATTTGAGTCATCCTTTTGGTTCTAATTTTTCTTTTTAATTTAGCTATGAAATATTTGCTCAATTTATTTCTGTCTGCTACAACATAAGGACGTTCATTTGGCTTCACATGACACATAATGAAATGTTAAATGATACTCCCTCCATTTTCAAAAATATATGTTTTAGAATTTTTAACATATTAATAAATCATCTTACATCCTGATTATAAATAAACTATTTTATGAAGATCTTGTAACATCTATGTGTTGTTCAAACTATTTTATATTGGATACCTATAAATACACTCTCATTTTTTGCAAACATCTTCCAAACTATATTGATTATAAATAAACTATTTTATGAAGATCTTATTATCAAACTATTTTGTATTAATAAATCATCTTACATTATATCATTAGTTTAAACAAAATTTTAGTGAAGATGTTGGAGCAAAACTTACATAACAGTTTCTTCTACCTCAAGCAAAAAAGCTTTAGAGAAAGTGCGGAGTCTTGAGCAAGTAGATATCCCTAACCATCCCTTTACCCATTTTGCCTACAGCCTTTAACATCTCTATTGGATTAAGTTTCCACTTCATCTACATCTCGTTTCTGTAAATCAAACATTGCACAGTTTTGCTTTGATTTGTCTCATGTTTGTTTCTGAAGTGTTAAGAAAGACATTAGACGTTTTTTTTTTTGTTTTTGTTACCTTTGAATTGTGTTGAGTCCAAGTTAAACCAACGACGTCGCCTCCTATATGATCATACCACGCCTTCAATGTCCCAGACTCTTCCTGCAGACAACCAGACAAGATAAGAACCACAGTGATCAATTGAGTAACTTTTAATGTTCTTTTTGTTTAGATTAAAAAAAACTTGTTACTTGTAAATTGTAATACCAGCCAGCTTTAGTGCAATGCGTGTTCTTACAATATCAGCTTACTTAACACGTTCGCACTGGTTATCGCGGGTCTGATGTGAAATTTCTTCTACAGTTCAAAGGATTTTTTTTTTTTTTTACAGTTCAAAGGATTGCACCATTGTCGAGCATATTAATTGGATTATTATTAATGAGTCGGTGTTAGATTTAAAGACAATAATGGTTATTGTTTTATTACATATATGCATTTTGGGTCGGCTACAGCGAACTATATGAGGTAACTTACTAGTAGTCTTTTTGGAGGTCGTATTAAATTAGTAATGCAAATTACTTAAGTTGCATAGAAGACAATTGGTCAAACACCATGAAATAATTGATAGAAAAAGAAAAATAAAACTACATACCAGTTGAATTTTTGTTGCCTTCCGTAATACAGCAGATATATATATATATATATATATATATATATATATTTTATTACAGTATTTTGTTTTCTATCATTTTTGGATGGTAAGAAAACACCGTAGGTATGCCGTGTATCTTGCTATTAAACTACTCTAGTTTTTGCATGCATGCACATCAATTACATTGTACCATGATTTTAAATATACCAAGTAATGTACTTTTGTCACCAACATTATAAAATACATGCAAATGGAGGGTGTCCATTAGAATAAGATTAGAGATCACGTGAGTGAAGAGACACGACAAGGAAATGTGAAATTACAAAGTCGAGCACTTAGTGTCTTGGGGTAATCGTTAAGTTTGGTGTTCCAAGAAGCAAATTGTCAAAGTGTGTGTGTGACTGTGTGAGAGAGAGAAGCATATTTTGGGAAAGCGGTGTGGTCGTCTCAATTTAACCAAAAAAACATCAATCTCAAGACCGATCCGATTCTCTTTGTTCCCTCTCTCTCTGGGTCTCTTGATGTTCTACTCCCTCCCGTTACACGTATTTTTGTCCGCTCATGTTTGGCGGCACACGTCCCCCAACAAGATTATCATTTTTAATCTTAAAACTCAATTTTTGTTTTGTTTTGTTTACGTATTACAAACTTAATTGATGGGTAATTAAAAAAAAAGACTAGTCGATGACACCGGACTTATGTTAAAAGTTTCACATCGTAAATATATAAGATGCATGTATCTAAATATTTAATATCTTAGATAACATAATAAGAAAAAATAAATATTAAATAAAGGATTTAATTTATGTACTGAATTTCTTCTCTGGGAATTTTATATAATAAATCTTCTTCTTTGAAATAATTTATATACTGAATTTTCTTCTTTGAAAAAATGTGGTTTTTTGCAGGTAATAAAATGCTGACTGCTAATTTAAATGATCTTTATATAGATCTTATTATGTCATAATAAAACGAACATATGTTACTCTAATGTGCCCAAAAATCGACATAAAACATCCAAAACGATAATAAAGTTTAACTAAAAGAGTTTTGAGGGAATGTGCTAAAATTATGTATCATCTCACAATATAAGATGTACCTTATAACATGAATTGTCAATCCAAAGTTCAAAATTGTACTTTTCAGGTCAGGATTAACCGTTGGTTATACACCACAATAACAGTTCATAAAACATACCTCATAATATGATTTTTGTTTTCCCAGGCTTTTGATCAAACTGTTTTCCGCTTATATAAAACCCAGCTTATTCTTGTCTTGTAAAATTATGTGAAAATAACATAGATCTGTTCTTGGAGGTAACGTAAATTGATCTAAATAAAAGAAAAAGATGATAAATGATAAAGAAATAAGAGCTTTTGTATAGCTACAGACTGCACTCATTTCATGGGCTCATTCTCTTTGTACCCTTTTATTTTATATTTTTAAATTTGAGTTGGAGTTTGCTTCTTTGACTAATCAATAGAATCTATCTCTTGCCAAGCTAAAGAAAGAACACAATGTTGTTGCTTTTAAATCATTGCTAAGTATCTCAACAGGGCCACCTTTACCTTTATCCCTTTATATTTCACTTCTAACCTGAACATTGGCTAGTTTTATTCCTTGACTCCTTAAAAGCACCAATCTTGACCATTAATATCTCTCATGCATTGGCCACAACTATCGTGACAGTGACAATGTTCAAATGCATACAAGACAATTCATCTAAGATAAAATTGAAAATGAGTGTTACATATAGATGATAACGCTATATCTTTCAATATGGAATATAAAACGGACGTTTCTGAACGAAATAAAACTAAATAAGGATGACTCTAGTTATCACACAGATTAAAACCTAAGTGCGGTGAACGTTATAGCCATATGTACATATATAAAAAGACTTGGCAAAAAATGAGAGTGTTGCACATCGACTTGGTGAAGCAAGCGATGACGTGTGGAAGAAGAGGACTGAGATATTCTGCTTTGGAGATGGATGATCGTGATCGGAGAGAGAGAGACCAGATCCTTAGAAGACCGTGACACCCCAGTCACGTGGTCCTCTTTTGACTACATTCTCTCTTTAACTGCAGATTGAGCTTGTCATTATTATTTCCCACTTTATCATTTTAATAATCAAATTTAAATATCCTATTTAATTCATTACAATACTGTAGTTTGCTTAGCAGTGTTAACAACATTTCGTCCATTCAAAAAGTATAGTTTAAGGTGAAATATATATTATTTACAATGTTACAATTACAATGGTTTTTGCACTAGATTTCTTATATTTTTGTTCAAAACCAGTTATATTTGCAGTTACTATAATCTTCTTATTGATTTAATAGAAGCATATTTGTATATATACCCTTTTAATTTGTGTGTCAAAACATCATCATTCATGAAAGAAAATGAATGCGGAATAGTAGTTTAAAAGATATTATAAAACTAATAATGTAAGCTTTTTTTAGTTAAAACCATGATTTGTATACGTTACTTCATTTTTACTTAAATTAGTTTTCTATGTATAAAATTATTAGATTTATTATTTCGATCACCAACCAACCGGACAGTTTTAGTCCGAAATAACGTAACTTCAACAAAAGGTCTCTCTTAGAACTGAACCAAAGACCCAACACATTTAAAATTATTCTCATTCTGTAACATCCTTTTAGACCAAAAAGAAAAGAAAAGCAAACACATCTAAATCTAGAGAATAAACAGAAAAAGAAAGAAAAAACAATATGGATTCAGTTATACGTTACATATATAACACCGGGACCAAGTTTTACTATTTTTGTCGAGTTATACCAAAGCTCTATAAATACTCTCCCCTATCTCCACTTCACAACAGCAACGTGTATTCCTTTGTTTTCAAGCTGACTCCTCTTCACTGTTTCCTTATAACCACCAAACAAAGCAGACACACACATACACTTCTCTTTTCCTCTCTCAAAACACTAGCTCCTTCTAGGGTTTCTACGATCACATACCAACGTGTAATGATGGGTTTCTCAATGTTCTTCTCCTCCGAAAACGACGTTGTCCATCACTCTTCGCCTTATGCTTCTGTTGACTGCACCCTCTCTCTTGGAACTCCTTCAACTCGTCTATGCAACGATGATGATGACCGCAGATTCTCTTCTCACACTTCTAACAATATGTCCAAAGCCTTAGGTTCATGGGACTTCTTGTCGGGTGGCAAGAAAGGCGGTGGTGGCGGCGGAAATAACCTATTGGCTCGCCGTTGCGCTAACTGTGACACCACTTCTACTCCTCTTTGGAGAAACGGTCCAAGAGGTCCCAAGGTATATAATATGTACCAATTACATCAATATTCCGGTCTGGATTCTCAGACCACCTCAAGTTTGAGTAATAGATTAAACTTTCGTTGTAAAAAAAAAACCATATACTATATGGTCCATTATAACTTTATTATTTTTAATTTGGTCAGTCATTGTGCAATGCGTGTGGAATCCGATTCAAGAAGGAAGAGAGACGTGCATCGGCCGCCGGTAACTCTAACTCAGGTGGAAGATCAACGGCGGCTGGTGTTCAGGCATTAGATCATCACGGAGATGCTAATTATTATTACAATAATAATAATCATTATGATTCAACGTCGCCTTGGATTCACCACCAACAGCATAATATGCATAGAGTTCCTTATTATTCGCCCGCGAATAACGAATATTCTTTCGTCGATGATGTCAGAAACGATAATAATGATGTCACGGCTGACCCGTTCTTGTCTTGGAGACTTAACGTAGCCGACCGGGCCAGCCTTGTCCACGATTTTACGATGTGATCGTCACATAGGTTTTTCCCATTAAGTGTCTTAGCCTTGTATACCTTAATTCTAGCAACACCAACAAAAAGAAGTCATAGTCTTGGTCGAAGTATCTAAAGTTACTCTTTATTTCACATCTGTTAAATGTTTTGTTGGTATTTATGTGAGTTTTCTTAATTAAGATTCAGTATCAAAAGGTACTTGTGTGTTCTTTTCAAAACGTTTTGAATGTTCTCTCGGGTAAATAAACGAGTGATAGTTTTACTTACTTTATAACCTTTTCAGTATGTATCCTACTCTGACACGATTCAAGATCAAAACTACTTAATGTAGTGTAGACTTCGTTTCTGAAATATCCTTAAGTACTGGCTTGTACTGTTCTCTTATAATTTCAATTAAACTATTAAAACATAGGATTCCACTTAAGATTAAAGTTCTTATGTAATTACGATGAAATTCAGAAGAACCACAGTTTTTGTCTGATTCTTATAACAAAACGAGCAATACAATAGCCAATATGAATTGGTCTACCGACTACTAGCACTAGTTCTAGTGGAAAACTATCATCTACATTCAGATATGCGTGAATTTTAGAACTTGTACAAACTCATAGTCTTTTGGGTTGTATATTTGTAGAAAACTATTTTTTACAAGTATACTACATATTTTCAAATTGAAAAAAATAATATTATAACCAAATTTAAAAATGAGAAGCAAACAATAATTAATTTGGAGAAACATATCTGCAGGATGGACAAGATGAATGTTTGTCCTTAATGCCCAAATTGTCTTGGAAATTTGACCATATCAGTTAGCTCCGTGTGCTGCTGCTGCTCACTCAACAATTTTGCTGCCACTACATGTGAAGGATATTTTATCATTTTCACAATATATATATGTAAGGAGAATGTTTTTATTTGATTATTTATAACTACTTAAACAGTTGAACAATCGGGTTTGAACCTCAGTATCCAACAACTCACCAGATGATTGCTCTCAACACTGATATTGTATTATGTGAAGGTGGAAAAGAAGCTGCAGTTAGAGTTGTTGTCGTTAACTGTGATTTACATGTTTCTTCAACTTTTCTTTTTAGTGAGTTCTTCTTGTCAATCATATCTGTTTTCAATCAGATAATTTGTGTGGACCAGGTGATTCTCAACACATTGGTGAAACCAACTCAATGAGTTGTCGACTACATGACTGTCGTTACCAGTTTCACGGCCGAAGGTCTAGAAAAAAATCAAAATTGTGGCACATAATCTCATACACAATTCAACGTGTTTTTTTTCCGCTTGATACTATAATGGTTGGTCATCATATGAACAATGACCTTTTAGTCGGTTTATTTTATTGGTTTCAAAAGTATATTGAACCTTTAGATATTGATCTCAGCATTGAAAATTCATCATGCCCGATTGATAAACACTTCAGTTGTTTGAATTTTCTCTACAAAATAAGCATTGAACATATCTGGTTTTGTTTTTTTACTTGAGAACTAGTGTAGCCTACTGATACTCGATTCTTTTTATGCAGTCAATAATGAGATATGAGCCCAACAATTGCCTTCAAAAGGCAGAAGCTGCAATGAATCTTGTGCTTAAAATGGTGGAGAATAGAGCATATACATCCATTTATCCTGAAGAGGTGAGAGCTTAAAGACATGAATCTGTATTTTACATAAAATTTAAACAACTAATAATATTTTTTTTTTGTTAATCCTAGACGTTGGAAGCTGAAAACCCATAAAAGAGAATGTTGCTGCACCACCACCACCCTTGATCTCTCCTCTTTCGTCCATCTTGAGCCTCAAAGCTAATCATCGTCTCATCGACTCCATCCACTGATGCTCTTGTAACGGCATAACCGTCCACGTCAGTGCTTACAATATGGGCACAGATTCATTCGTGCCCCCGCTAATGTTGATTTGTACTAGATTGATGCAAAGTACTTTTACATGAAAATAAATAATTGGTAAACATATATAGTTATTGTTAATTGACTTTGATTCTAAATCGTTCCAACCTTTTGTGTATATCAAATAAAGGCTAAACTGGTATTATCTTGTATAAATAGTTAGCATTGTGAATTATTATAAACTGTTCTTACATGTGAAGCATGTCTCTTTATTTCTCCGTTTAACTAGTATGAAAATTTATAAAAAGAAGCAATGTTCTTAGTATTAAGTTATTAGTGCAAAATAAAATAATGAAATTTGATAAAAATAGGTTGCTTACACGCTTAACTAAATGGATATTTCTTTGTCTCCTTCGTTTTTTCTTTGTATTCGGATAGTTTGGGGGCATAAATTTATTTAATTTCTTATAATTATTTTCTATCATCACAATTCATCTATATATAAACTGTTTTTCTAGGCATAGCAAATCGTTTTCTTCTATCAATTTGTTTTTTTATGTCTTAATAAAGACATCGAACCTACACAATTATACTTACGTACGTCTACTCTTTAAACTAACTAACCAATAAGTAAGTGGCTAATGACATAAAACTAATTACATGAATACTTTGATATGCCTAATTATCAAAAACTAATATAAATTTGAACCTTTATTCGCTAAGTCAAAGGACCCATTTCTGATATGCCTTTAGTGAAGTAATATAAATGTAAAAGACTCTTGAGTATGTAGAGAGAGCAGCAGTATCGTTTTCTATTGTTAAAACAGTAAGTAACTAATGTTTATCTAGCCTCTTTTAAATTGCATATGGCAACGGGATTTTGTTCTCCACTCAGGCATGAAAGAATATTTGTAAGATTCGTTTTTTTTAGTATGGCTAAAAAGAGAACTTACGTAAGATATAATTGTTCTTAAAATAATTTTCTTAAATAAAAGAAAATATTCCACGATCCACATTCATATATATAATTATAATTTAAAACTACCAAATACTGAATTTAGTGAATATCCCCGATATAGTATTAAAAACACACCATTTCAGCTAGTTGACAGACGAATTATTCGAACGTACGTACTTGCAAATTTATAAGTTTAACAATACTCATTATATTCTAGTATCTTAAAATATTTTAAGAAAATAAATATAATCCACTTCATTGTACTACATAAATAAAACATAACCAATAAATCTTTTTATATACTGATTCTTTCTGATTGCTATCTTAGGTATTTTATTTGTCGTTGCGCCGTGAATTTGAATGATGAACCGATGAATATAAGTCAAATGGCTACATTTATCTTTGTGTCTCGATTTAAATCTCACAAACTACAATTTTCCATTGGTCTGTGTAGACGTTTCTGATAACAAACGTATTTACGATTTTAAAGTTTGAGATATTAGTTTGTATTCCAGCTCAAAATTTTGTATGACATTAAATCTTGTATGATAGCAATCAGAAAGAATCAATATTCGATCTAGGTAGAATATACAAGGCATGTGCTCTAAAATATTACTTGCATTTTTGTTTTGGTACAAACGAATAATACTCGAGACGAATCAAATTTACAAAGGTGTATATATTGATTTTTTGGGGTGTAAAACCTATAATACTTGTAAGTCTATCAGCTTTTGTTAGTTTCTATCACTCCTTTTTCTTTAGAAATTGTTTATGTCAATTGTCAACCCTTTGTTGTATACTAAGCCAAAACTATATATCGCCAAGTGAAATAAGTGTTTCTCCATTTGCTTGCTACAAACAAGAATATCATACGAAGGTAAGTCCATGTTCAAATTACATGCCATGCAAAAAGTTTCTGCCCAAATACAGAATCGTATATTCTGATGAGACCCAAACGATGCTATACAGATTAATCCATTTAAGAAAGCACCTTCTCTTAATTTGTTAAAAATAAAATCACCATTAACTAAGTTCTCTTGCTATCCATGTAAATTATAATCAAGTTACGCGTCAGATATGAATAGAATTCGAGGTGAACTAGTTTAAGATCTTTTTTTGGTTCAAATAAAACTCGCATTGGTAGATTTATATTAGCATGGAAGTAGAGAATTCTTACATATTCGTATATATTACACAAATAGTAAGTATAAATACATTGATATATCTTTGTCTAGATGCTCTCTTTGTTTCTGGTTTTGGAACCGTGTTGGTTTCAGAAGAACCTGCAATATATATATATGAAATTATAAGTTAAAAGACTAAAAGAGGTAAATACTAAACTAACGACGCATTTTGATACTTTGTTACATAACTTAGGCAATGGAGGTTTTTGCAAAGGTAAATACTAGAGACATGGAAAACGTTGTCATCATGTGGGCTTTCATTATTATTATTTTTTTGCTTAAAAACAAATAAAAAGTTGGACAAAAGGCTGTTCAAGAATGGTTTTCTTAAGGTTAAAAAAAAGAATGGTTTTCTTATGAACATAAGAGTAACAGGCATGGAGATAATGGCCAAATGATCAGTTTCAAGAACTTTCACAAACAATAAGCCAATATTCAAAAAAAAAAAAAAAGAACTCTTTACAGAAATGGGAAACAAACAAACAAACAAACAATACGTGGTGTTTACTAGTAGATCATTAAGAGATTTTTGTTATCATTTTCTTGCATGATTGGTTTGAACAAGCAGATCTAGGTAGGCTGTGAAACAAGATAGACATGTAAGACATTAGAGGTTGCATGACTACTTTTTGAAATGATAATGTTTTTTTTTTATGCATAGTAATAGTTATGATGTGCACCTTTTTGAGTAGCTTAAGTACTTTCAGTTTCCATTTGAACGATAAGTAGGATGCGGATAACGCCCTGACTCAATATCTTTGACATCCTTAATCAGTAGCTCGTAATGTCGCCTTACTTCTTCAGCTGATTTCCCACCAACTGCTCTAGCAACGTTATGCCAACGGTCAGGAGTGTCCTGGTCATATATAGCCAAAGCCCTTTCAAATAGTTTGTTTTCCTGACGTGTCCAAGAAGCGTTAGAACTCGTGGAGTTGGAAGCCATTTAACGAATAAGTATGTATACTGAGTGTACAAGATCGAAAGAGTGTTTCGAAAAGGAAATTTTGGTTTCTTTGGAGGGAGTAAACGAATGAAGATGTATGTGTGAGTTGTTTGGTTGCTTGAGAGGATGAGAAGCTCCTTATATATATAAGAAGAAAGAGCATGGTGTAGGGTTAAGCCAGTTTGATGAATCTTTACTTAAAGAGTGGAAACAACAATCCAATGAAACCTGAGATTCCTTGCCCATGCAATAGAAAATTAATATAAGAGGCTTCTTTCCTTTCTTTACTTGCTACTATCCGTACAGTAAATTAATCCTAAGGAAATAACCATGTTTCGAGACCTTCTCTTACCTCTTTAAGGCTTCTCTTATGTTGTAGTATCCGATGCTTATTTTTAAACACATGAGATTGTGTGTGCCAAAAAAAAAAAAAAAACACATGAGATTGTTAGATTATGGTTGATGCTTTCATGTGATTTCCATCCATTTTTATTTAGATATTTTTTGTCGTATGATTGATACGTTCTCTAAGCGTTCAATGGTCTAGGTCTAGCTGTTTAGTGATATGTCTTTTCAATGTAGTCGATCGAAGTCATATATGGTCATAAATGTAACACCATCTCACTTCTTTTACGGATTCTTGCCATTCTTGTTCTCAGGGCTCTCTCTTATAACAAATTTAGTAATGTAATCATCTGATTGATAGTGTGGAGAATCTGCTAAGGACACAAACCACAAAGCCATTCTTTAAAAGCTTTAAGAACCGAACCTTATTCTTTGCTTTGTCCTCCTTTAATTCTAACAACGAGATATGAAGATTGGTTGATATTTAAACCTAAGTAAACTTGAGCAACTACTTATCTTGCAGACCACTCTTTCTGTTAAGACTTTCACGCATTTGTGCATTTTTAATTATTTATAAAACGTAGATACAAAACAGTATATAAATGAACGATGAATATAGAATCGAATAAATTGTTTTTACATATTTGACAAACATAGTAATTTCGTTGTAAGAAGCTGTTCAGATAAATTCTGCAAAAAAGGTTAAAAAAAACAAATGATATCCATGCAGTGGTTATGAAATATGAAAAAACTAGAGCGATAACTTTCACAAAAGACATGAACACAATTTTAGTTTCTTCATCAAAAGCTTTCACCTTTACTTATGCCCTTTATGCTTATATTTTAACATATTGAGGAAATAAATTAACCGAAGTTAATACATGAACCACGAGTAGGGTTAATGAGAAAAAAGCAGCACTTTTTCGAAGATATTCAGGTTTTCTTGCTTATATTTTTAACATTTGGGTGGTAATAAAAGTGGATCATATTCCATATCTTGGTAAGATCTCGCCGATGAATATTATCGACGACATCTGAGTTTTGGACATTGTTTAATTTCTCTTATTCCTCTCCACTCACTGTATCCATATTTTTTTATTGTATCCATATTATACTTTGAAGAAATATATAATAACAAACATGAAGGATATGGACTGTATTTCTACTTGAAAAAAGTTCATAAAATATATTTTCTCGCAGTATTCTCTATGGTCTATATTTTAAGGTTTGTAATAAAACATTCTTTTGGGAGATACTCTTCTTCTTTCAACTTCACTTGCTCCCTCAACAACTTGTCCTCATGGAATATTATTCTCGACACTTCATGTGGATCCGTACCGTCACTTCTACGCTTCATTGCTTAAACAAGCACTCATATTGTAGACCTATTATAAGGTCTTTAGAACGTCACTAATACGGTAAAATGAACACCAAATTTAATTTGATCTCTTAGTATTCAAACATCACCACGACCACAATTACATCGTGTTCCTTGCCTTTGGTTTTCTTTGATCGTTTTGTGAAGGTAGGATTTTAACTTGCTCATATTTAATCATTTCATTTCATGAAGGTTGGATTTGATATCGAAATTCTAACGTATGATCAGACTTGATATATAACAAATAATATTGTTGTTGTCTCAGTCTAGATGAGGAGGGGGACAAATTCTATTTACTTCTTTATTTGATTAGATTCTGATCTTTCATAGACTCCCCTTTAAAGTGGACCATATTTGACGTTTTGAAGATGCTATCCATAGTAAAACCTCTATTATCATCTCGTTGCTACTTTGTCTTGTTACTTTTTTGTGTGTGATGATAAATATAAAATAAATATGATGTCGCCATTATAAACTTATTATGAAGGCACACAATTAAGTGCAACTGGAATTTCCATTATTTAATTACTATATATGTTCCCGAATCAAGATATTTTGATGTCATCATATCATAAACATCAGAACCTTAACTTTTGTTTTTGAGGATAAAATGTATTAAAAATTATCCAATTTGTATGAAATTTTCCGGAGAAGACTATTTTGGCCGATGCAATATATACTAGATTTTGATTCACGGTTAAAAAGCGCGGTATATTTTCTGTTGTCAAAAACACGTTAAAATAGTTTTTTATAAAAACTTGAAAACATACAAAATTTCCCATTTAAAACCATGAACCTTATTAGACTTGTTTAATTTTAAAATTTTATAATATAGTTGTCAGTTTAGATCCGCGATAGTTGTATTGACTAATTCAAACATGTTTAGATCAATATAAGTTTTTTTGAATATAAATTCTATTTTTAAGTCTGAATATATATTTAAAGTGTATCTTCTAAAAAATTAACTTAAATTCTGAAAAATTGAAAAAATCAAATCTGTTTAAATATGTTTCAATTTTCAGGATTCTGAATGGACAAATGATGCTATAACAATATTTCTTCAACAAGTTATTTTGGAAAAAAAATGGAAAATACCGACGAGAATACTCTAAATAATATTTAGAAAGCTACAATTTTGAAGAATTTCAACAATCAATTTGGAGCTAGTTTGAGTTGGAAACATGGAAAAAAAAATTTAGATCATTTGAAAATACGTTACAACATGTATTACAATAATCCAGAAGCTCAACGACTTCATCCAAATTTCTTTCAATTCATGCCACTTCTTAAAATAGTTTTTGATTATTAAACCGAGAAATACAAAATAAAAATAAAATTTCATTCTAAATACGATTTTCACATTTTTTTTTTCAATTTTGAGATTTTGCATTTTTTATAGGTTTTGTATTAGTTTTTAAAACAATTCACAATCAAAATATATATTTTTAATTTATAATATTCTGAGTTTGTAAATAAATCATAAATATATATTTATAACAGCTACAACTTTTAAAGTTTTTGATGTCAATCAAACTTTAATTTTTTTCAAAAGTAATAGTCAAAGCTTTTAAAACCAAAATAAGTCAAAATTCAAAAGTCAAAACTTAAAGCAAAAAAACGTTATCAATCGGAGCCCCACAAACATATATTATCTTACCATGTATACCGTAGAAGTAAAACATAAAATCCAAACATTCTATGTATACAAAAAGTTTGCAACTATTTAAGTTCGTTAGCAACAAAGAAAAGAAAACACACACAGAACGCACTAAAACAAAATGGCTTTAAGCAGTAAATGTATTTTTCTTGTGTTTTTATGTCTCACTGTTCTCTTGATCCCAGGTATGTAAATTAAATTATAAATTTGTATTTTCTACGTGATATTGTCTTATATATGTGCCCTTACATACCATATACGTTTTTATTGCTACAATATATCAGAATTTATGCATCAATTTAGAGAAAAAGACACATGTTTAAGGATTTTTATGTTTCTTATTACTACACTAATTTCTTTTGTAAACAATATCGCAGAATATGCAAAAGCTCAAGAAAAAGGGAAACCGGTCCTGCTAGGTTCATGCTATGATTATCCGAACTGCAATCAGACTTGCGTTGAATCAAACTATTCTAGTGGAAAATGCGTCCCTTTTGGCATTAATTTTGCATGTCTTTGTTATCCAAAACAATGAGGATATTGCATTTGTGTTATAATATTTTTAATTAAAAAGGTTGCAAGAAATATACTATTTGAAATAAATTTGTTATACAAAATTAGACCTGGAGGTTTGGTTTCAGGCCAGTCCTCTCGGATCCAGATTGGTATGGATGATCTATGATTAAAATACATGTCACGTATTTGTAATTTCAGATTCATATATAGTCGAATCCTGATTGGGTTCATATTCATGGGATCCAAAAAGATCTGAATTCCATCAAAATTTAACCAAAATCCATCACATTTATCTTAATTTTATAGAATAACCAAATATAATTTATTAGTAATTAAAATTACACATTTCGAAGTTTTAAATGTGACATTTAAAGTTTCATATTACTTAAAATGTTATAAAATAATAATGAAAATTGTTAACAAAAATATATTTCAACTATATTATAAACTAAAATATATAAAATAGAACAAATGAAATAGAGTTTCAAAAAAAAAAAAAAAAGAACAAATGAAATCTGATATTCATGTTTTTAGGTCTAGTTAGAATCGATGCTTATCGGTCGAATTCAGACCGATTCTTTTCGAATCATGTTGTATTCAGATTGGTTTGTTCTATTTGTTTCAGTTGACCACGCATTTATATATATAGAAACGAAGAAAAAAAATACAAAGTAAATGCACAAAACCAACCTCACAAACAGTACTTTGAATTGCAATGTCAGTTCTGTAATAAGTTTGACTGTTTTTTTTTTGTGATCATCTCCAAAAAGACTCTTTATTTAAAATTTTGCAAAACTTTATATTTAAAATTTAAAGATGTGTTTCAAAATTAAAATTTCAAATTTAGTTTCAAAACTATTTGTATGTCAGTACATGATGTAAATATGCAATATACAAAAATAACATATTTTTTAATTTATCTAGAAACATGTGGATTAATCCCTACGAAAAAATTGAATTTTTGGAAAAATCTATCTATAATTTTTAGACACATTAGTGTTATTTAAAAATACCTAACTACACTCTCAATGTATATTAATGTATGCTAAACAAATTTTCATGGTATATGGTCATAATTTCTAACTTTTCAACGAATAATTTATTCAAACTTAATATACGATCTAATTAGTGTATTATCCCCTATAAATTTTCTATTTTCTAGAGAAATAGGAACACATAAAGTCTCAAACCTCTTTAATTTTCATATTATGCTAGTGCATGAAGCAAATATGAATTTTAAAAATACAATATTTTTTTATTTATCTTGAAATATGTGGCATAATCCTTACGAAAAAATTCAATTTTCTGATAAATACTATCTATAGTTTTTATACACTTTAGTGTTGCTTAAAAACACCGAACCACACTCTCAACGTATATTAGTGCAGGCTAAACATATTTTCGTGGTACATGGTCATCATTTCTAACTTTCCAATAAGTAATTTATTTAAACTTCATATACGATTTAATTAGTATACTAACCCTTATAAAATCTCTATTTTATAGAGATATGGGAACACATAAGGTCTCAAACCTCTTTAATTTTCATATTATGTCAGTGAATGATGAAAATAAGCATTAAACAAAATACCTTATTTTATATTTTTCTTGAAATATATGAGTTTATCCCTAGGAAAAAATTGAATTTTTCGATAAAGGCTATCTTTAAATTTTAGATACTTTTGTGCTGTTTAAAAGTATCTAACCACACTATAAATGTATATTAATGTAGGCTAAACATATTTTCATGATATATGGTCATCAATTCTAACTTTTCAACAAATAATTTATTTAAAATTCATATACGATCTAATTAGTGTACTAATCCCTATAAATTCTCTAGTTTCTAGAGAAGTGACAGTACATAAGGTCTAAAACCTCTTTAATCTTGATATTATACCAGTGCATGATGAAAATATTCATTAAAACAAAAATATGATATTTTCTAATTTATTTTAAAATCTGTGGGTTAACCCCTACGAAAAAATGAAATTTTCCGATAAATGCTGTCTATAACTTTTCCACACTTTAGTGTTGTTTAAAAATACCAAACCAAAATCTCAATGTATATTAATTTCGGCTAAAATATTTTTTACGGTACATGGTCATCAATTATAACTTTTCAAGGAATAATTTATTTAAAATTCATATACGATCTAATTAGTGTACTAACCCCTATTAAATCTCTTTTTCTAGAGAAATATGACACATAAAATCTCAAACCTATTTAATATTCATACTATGTCAGTGCATGATACAAATATGCATTAAAACAAAATACTATATTTTCATATTTTTATTAACCCCTACAAAAAATTTGAATTTTACGATAAAAACTATCTATAGTTTTTAGACACTTTATTGTTGTTTAAAAACACATAACCACACTCTAAATGTATATTAGTGTAGGCTAAACATAATTTCATGGTAGATGTTCATCATTTCTAACTTTCCAATGGGTAAATTATTTAAACTTCATATACGATTTAATTAGTGTATTAACCCTTATAAAATCTCTATTTTATAGAGATATGGGAACACATAAGGTCTCAAACCTCATTAATTTTAATAATATTTCAATGCATGATGCAAATAAGCATTAAAACAAAAATACCAAATTTTTATTTTTTCTTGAAATATGTGGCTTAACGTCCTCGAAAAAAATAATTTTTTTGATAAATGCTATCTATAATTTTTAGACATTTTTGTGTTGTTTAAAAATACATAACCACACTACAAATCTATATTAATGTAGGCTAAACATATTTTCATGGTAATCAATTCTAACTTTTCAACGAGTAATTTATTTAAACTTCATATACGATTTAATTAGTGTAATAATCCCTATAAAATCTCTATTTTCTAAAGAAACTGGAACACATACAGTCTCAACCTATTTAAATTTCCTACTATATCAGTGCATGATGCAAATATGCAGTAAAACAAAAATACCTTATTTTCTATTTTTTCCTTAAATATGTGGGATAACCTCTACGAAACTATTGAATTTTCTAATAAATGTTATTTTTAATTTTTAGACACTTTAGTGTTGTTTAATAATACATAACCATACTCTCAATGTATATTAATGTAGGCTAAAAATATTTTCATGGTACATGGTCATCATTTCTAATTTTCAACGAGTAATTTATTTAAACTTCATATACGACCTAATTAATGTACAAACCCCTATAAAATCTCTATTTTCTATAAAAATGGGAATACATAAAGTCTCAAACCTCTTTAATATTGATATTATGTAAGTGCATGATGAAAATATGCATTATAAGAAAAATATTATATTTTCTAATTTATCTTGAAATATGTGGGTTAACACTTATTAAAACAATTGAATTTTCCTATAAATGCTATATGTAGTTTTTAGACACTTTACTGTTTTTTTAAAATACCTAAACACACTCTTAATATATATTAATGTAGGCTAAAAATATTTATGGTACGTGGTCATCAATTCAAAATTTTTAACGAATAATTTATTTAAAAATCTTATACGATCTAATTAGTGTACTAACCCCTATAAAATATTTTTTTCCTAGAAAAATGGGAACACATAATATCTCAAACCTCTTTACTCTTCATATTATCTCAGTACATGATGCAAATATTCATTAGAACAAAATATCATATTTTCTAATTTTTATTGAAATATGTGGGTTAACCCCTACAAAAAATTAAATTTTCTGATAAATGCTATCTATAGTTTTTAGATACTTTAGTGTTTTTTAAAAACACCTAACTGCACTCTCAATGCATATTAATTTAGGCTAAACATATTTTCATGGTACATGGTCATAATTTCTAACTTTCCAATGAATAATTTATTTAAACCTTCATATACGATCTAATTACTATACTAACCCCCTAAAATCTCTATTTTATAGATATATGAGAACACATAAAGTCTCAAAACTATTTGATTTAATAATATGTATGGGCATGATGTAAATAATCATTAAAACGAAAATACCATATTTTTTACTTTTCTTGAAATATGTGGATTAACCCCTACGAAAAAATTGAATTTATCGATAAATGTTGTCAATAATTTTTAGACACTTTCGTATTGTTTAAAAATACCTAAACACACTCTAAATGTATACTAATGTAGGCAAAACATATTTTCATGGTACATGGTCATCAATTCTAACTTTTCAACGAGTAATTTATTTAAACTTTATATACGATCTAATTAGTGCACTAACCCCTATAAAATCTCTATTTTCTAAAGAAATGGGAACACGTGAGGTCTCAAACCTATTTAATCTTCATACTATGTAAATGCATGATTCAAATATGAATTAAAACCAAAATACCTTATTTTCTATTTTTTCTTGAAATATGTGGGTTAACCCCTATGAAATTATTGAATATTATGATAAATGATATCTATAATTTTTAGACACTTTAGTGTTGTTTGAAAATATCTAACCGCGCTATCAATGTATATTAAAGTATGCTAAACATATTTTCAGGGTACATGGTCATCATTTCTAAATTTTCAATGAGTAATTTATTTAAACTTAATTTACGATTTAAGTAGTGTACTAACCCCTCTAAAATATATTTTTATAAAGAAATGGGAACACATAAGATCTAAAACATCTTTAATATTTATAATATTTCAGTGTATAATGCAAATATGCTTTAAAATAAAATTTCATATTTTATAATTTTTCTCTAAATATGTGGGTTAACCCTTACGAAAAAACTGAATTTTCTGTTAAATGCTATCTATAATTTTTAGACATTTTAGTTGTTTAAAACACGTAACCACAATCTTATTGTATGTAAAATTAGGCTAGACATATCTTCTTGGTACATGGTCATCAATCCAAACTTTCCAATAAGTAATTTATTTAAACTTTATATACGATCAAATTAGTATACTAACCCCTATAAAATTTATATTTCTAGAGAAATTGGAATAAGGTTTCAAACATCTTTAATTTTCACACTATGTCAGTGCATGATGTAAATATGCCTTAAAATAAAAAGACCATATTTCTAATTGTTTTAAAATATGGGGGTTAACCCCTACGGAAAAAAAAAATTTCTGATAAATGTTATCTATAGTTTTTAGACAGTTTAGTGTTGTTTAAAAACACCTAACCACACTATCGATGTATATTAGTATAGGATAAACATATTTTTATGGTACATGATCATCATTTCTAACTTTCCAATGAGTAATTTATTTAAATTTCAAATAGATCTAATTAATGTACTAACCCCTATAAAATCTCTATTTTATAGAAATATATGCAAACACATAAGGTATCAAAACTCTTTAATTTTCATAGTATGTCAGTGCATGATGAAAATAAACATTAAAACAAAAATACCGTATTTTCTATTTTCTCTTCAAATATGTGGGTTAACCCCTACGAAAAAATTGAATTTTTTTGATAAATGCTATATATAAATTTTAGAAACTTTCGTGTTGTTTAAAAATACTTAACCACACTCTCAATGTATATTATACATGGTCATCAATTCTAACAATGAGTAATTTATTTAAATTTTATGTACGATCTAATCAGACTAACCCCTATAAAGATCTATTTTCTAGAGAAATGGGAACACATATGGTTTCAAACCTATTTATTCTTCATACTATGTCACTATATTATTAAAATAGGCATTCAAACTAAAATACCATATTTCTAATTTTTCTTGAAATATGTGTGTTAACCCTACGAAAATATTAAATTTTCTGATAAATGTTATCTGTAATTTTTAGACATTTTAGTGTTGTTTAAAAATACCTAACCACACTCTCAATATATATTAATGTAGGCTAAGCATATTTTCATGGTACATGATCATCATTTCTAACTTTCAAACGAGTAATTTATTTAAACTTCATATACTATCTAATTAGTGTACTAACCTCTATAAAATCTCTATTTTCTAGAGAAATAAGAACATATAAAGTCTCAAACCTTTTTAATATTCATACTAAGTCAGTGCTGATGCAAATATGCATTAAAACAAAAATACCAAATTTTCTAATTTTTCTTCAAATATGTGGGTTACCCCCTTTGAAAAAATTAATTTTTTCGATTCATGCTATCTAAAATTTTTTAGACACTTTAATGTTGTTAAAAATACCTAACCACACTCTCGATGTATATTAATGTAGGCTAAACATATTTTCATGGTACATAGTGTATTAGTCCCTATAAAATCTCTATTTTCTAGAGAAATAAGAATAATACTATGTCAGTGCTGATGCAAATATGCATTGAAACAAATTCAAAGGGACTTAGGGTTTTGTATATGCTGATACCAATTCCCAAGAAGAAGAAAAGTTTGTTAGGGTGTATTTAACTTAAGCCTTTTTTGTCTGGTTCTCTTTCTGGACTTAGGGTTTTGTATATGGTGGTACCAATTCAAAGGGAAAGTATTGTTGCAATTTGTAAAATTATAAAAATGGTTTCCTCTGTCTTTCTAGTTCATATTTCAGATAACAAAGAGAATGTTCAGAAAAATACAAAATTGCAGACTTTTCAATGACCATTATCCCTAACTATTTTACTTGAGGCTGAATAAACTGGAAACAGAATCAGTTCTCAAGTTGTTGTAAGGACAATGTGAGTGAACATCCCAGCTTGAAGATGTCTCCATTTTCTGCAGGAAATAAAAAGATAAATAGGTTGCTTCACAGACAAGTAATCAGAAATGAAAGATTTTTTTGAGGAGGGAAAAGATTATTACAGCGCCTAGAGATGTGGTTTGGTTTGAGTTTATGACTGAGTAATCTAGAGATCCTTGCTGGTGTAATGGAAAAGACCTTGAATCCACCATCATGGATGATAATTCATTGATATGAAACTCAAGCTCTGGATTTATGAAAGAGAGTTTCATAGACAAGAACACTACTTGTTGTTGCAGAGATTGGACATAGTTGATGATCTCATCAAGCATACCGGCTTTACCAGTAACTTTGTTGCATCCAGGAACAATCTCTTGAAGACATTTCATCTTCTTGCTTATCTTTTCTCTCCTTGCCTATCAATATCCCACAAAAAAATAACATTCAGGTAAAACCCTACAAGTAATCTCTCTGATACAATCTCTGTAATAACAATATTTCAGTTAATTACCCTTTCTGCTAAGCTATGTCTGTCAGTGGCTTCACCTCTTCTAGCTCTCACATGGATGTAATCTTGTTTCTGAATGTCTGAAGATGTCTCTCTGTTGCTCATGTTTGACTTTCCTTTCATGCTTGACTCTGTTTCATCCTCTGCTTTGATCTTCTTCTTCTTCTCTCTCTTTTCTGTCTTACCCTAAAACCAAAATTGGATTTAAGACCAAAGAAACAATCAAAATCATGTTTTAGAAAAATCTAAATCGGAAAATTAATGTTTTCTTGAGATACAAACCTCAGGTTTTCTCTTGTTCAGCAAGGCAATGACTCTGTTTTCTTCATTGTTCTTCACTGGTTCCATTTGGAAGCTACTTGTCCTGGAGATGCAGCCATCAATAGTAGTATCATAACCGGGTCTGAAACTCTGCAACACATCAAGATTGTGTCCCAAGTAATTCTCAACCCTTCTGAGCTCTTCTCTACCATCTGAGCCAAGCATCTGCAGAAACTCAGGTGGAACCATTTGTTGTTGTTGCAGCCATCTAAGTCCAGTCAAGTCCATGGAGAGAAGGTTAAGAAACCTAGAGCTCTTATCTTTTCTTTTGGAGTTTAAAGCTAAAGAGAGAAACAGAGAGTTGAGTTGTATGTCTAGGGAGAAATGTAATCCATTTGATAATAATTATTCTTAGGTTTAAATAGAAAGCAACATTGACCCACACACATGAGATTTGAAATCTAGTGAGAGAGTGACAAAAAGTGGAGGAGGTTGGAGACAGAGAAGGTGAGATGAGAGGTTGTGGGGTCTAAATGACATAACCTACCATGTGGTATTGTCCTTATGAACATGTGGTGAGGGGTGTCTTAACTTAGTTTTTGTGCCTTTCTCTGATTTTTTTTTTCATAATGAATTTTACTTCAAGAAAGAGTGTTTCTTAAGTTTGAGAGTGTGGGAGAATGTCAATTATGAATCATAACTTGAAGATGAATAGAAACAATGTTTAGAATCATGAGGGTGAGAGGTGAGGGATATCATGTTCATGTCTTGTTGTGACTTATTATTACTATCCATTTACCAATCTATACACTAACCAAATTTTTATTTTATTTCAAATATTAGTGAGATCATTAACAGAAAATTTATATCTGAGAGAGTACATCTCTCAAACTTTCATTATAGTTCTATGATTCAGAATACATTTCGAGAATATATTAGCAGATTAATTAGTAGTTTTGTTCTTGTTTTTGTTTCTTTAGTATTTTTGATGGCTCCCATACCTGTATTTTAAAAAACATTATACTACTTTATTTAATAGAAATTTGAAAGTGATAGGGACAACAAAAGAGATAGAGAGATCCAAAGAAGAAAATGGGTGTGAAGATAAGTGATAGGACGTTAGGCGACATATCAAAGTGTTTGGTCCCTATACATATCTTTTTTTTCTTCTATATTTTTTGTAATTACATATCTCTTACTATATCTATATACTGTTTTGCAAAGTTATTTCCCTTCATTGATGATTGGGAGATTCTTTATTTTGAAGGCAATAAGACATTGTAGTTTCTCTTGAATATCGTCAGGCTACAAGTTTATTTGTGAAAATTAGATAGCATAATGTAAAGTTGTAATAACATTGAAGTAGACGTCTGGTTCTTAAGTGCTGAAGAACTTTTTTTCAATTGTACTAAAATAGAGCTTGTATCTCTCTGTGGAGTTAGTTCAAGGTTAGTTACTACACCATGTATTCTTGTCTCTGTCGAACATTGGTCACATTCATTGCCATGTTTCTTTTGGAATCATCATCAAGAAGAAGCTGGTAATGAGATTTACATAAGAAGAGTGATCAAAGATTTTTTAGAAAGTTATGTAATTCACTTAACGAGAGGAAGCTGAGGACACCGTGACAAGCAAGTTTGTAGTTAAGCCACTGAAAGAAATTTTGTATCTGCCAAAAGGTGTTTCATCTTTTTTAAGGTAACGACTTCACACATATCTCATGTTTTGTCAACACAATCTCTGAACAAGAACATTCAAATCCAGAAGTGTGTTAAATTTTTCTAACTTTCCAGGAAGCCTTGTGTTGTTCACTTTGACCTTACTATATGACTTGCTTCTAGAGTTGTAAAAAGTAAACATTCTCTGTTTTCAGTTAGTTGTCTCTTAGTTTTATGAAACATATTTTTTTGTCCTATAATCATTCGATAATTTCGTAACAAAAACGTTGTTCATTTATTTGATTTCTTAACAAAAATGTTATTCATTTATTTGAATCACTTTGAACAATGAAAACATGTTATTCGTTTATTTGACCTACTTATGCATGCGAATTATATTAATGTAATATAAACTGAGTCTCGTCGAAGTTCCTCGATGATGAAAAGTCAAATAAGCTCAACTCATCCTTTCCTTCATATTAATTTATATTATCTTACAAAATTAAAAACCATAAAATTATTTGGACTTTACGAACTGGCAGCCAAACATGACCGCTTCTACTTTCAAATTAAATAAGATAAATAAACCATAAACTCTCACTACACATCTCCATATATAATAACCACACTGATGAAACTCTTCCGCACTGCAACACCAACAACTAAACCATCTCTTCTTTACATCAACTTACCAACAATTCTATTTTTCAAGAAAATCAAAAGAATGCAAACGCTAAGAAGCTTTAGCACGAGGACAAGAAGCCGTCGTGGAGGGTACGAGCGAGTAAGTGATGATTCAACTTTCAGTTTACTCGGAGCAAAGCTAAGAAGATCAACGAGTGTTCCTTACTACGCTCCATCTATAAAGCTTGGTGCTGGTGGTGTTCCGACCATTCTTGAGGAGCTTCCACGTCAGAAATCCAAGAAAGTCAAACCAACAAGCAAGTTTAGCCACCCTATCTTTAGCTTTTTGTATGGGAAGAAGAAGAAGTCTACAACTAGGAAGCCTGAGTTCTCTAGGTATATGGAATATTTGAAGGAAGGTGGTATGTGGGATGCGAGAACTAATGCACCTATTATTTATTACAAGTAGATGATTACTTTTATGTAAAATGAAAATCAATAAACAAAAATTAAACAATGTTTAATTGAAATGAGTTTATATATTTTAATTTTGTGATGATATTTGTGTATTGTAGTTAAATTGCTTATAAGAATTCAAGTGTTGGACACAAAGCTGGATGTTTTTTAGCTTATTTGATTCGGATATATATGATTTAAAAGTTTCAAAGCAAAAGGTCGAGCAGTTTTGGTTTGACTCTTGAGACATGTATACACTAAAGGAAGTCTGGAATAGTGAATCTACATGTGGTTACGTGAGGAAAAAGGAAGTCTTCTCTTCTTCCATTTACTAAAACTGGAGATTTCCAAAAATGCAAACCCCAATCAATTGTTAAAACACTGAAACATGCATACAGTATCATATATTCAATATTTGCTAGTTATATATATATATATATATATATATATATATATATATATATATATATATGTTTTTGAGAAAGATATATATGTTTCATTTCATTATTTTTTAGAGCTTATTTCTCAGGACAACAACAAATGTGATGAGTAATTATATTTTTATTTTGAAAATATACAAAATTAAATGATTTTTTAATTTGTGTGCCTAAACTTAAAATAGCAACTAAAATGAAACGTAATGAGTACTAATTAAAAATAAAATAATAATCTTAAAATATATTCTTAGCATCACCTTTTAAATATTAAACCATAAACTCTAATCAAACTTTAATATTTTTTATTAGTTCAATTACAAGCTGTTAGAATTGGGCCAATATAAAGCCCATTATATGTTAGTCGACATTTATAGGCCCATTAACATAGACATTGACAGATCCGCCCGCCAGACACACCACTCGTCTTCTTCCTCTCCTCAGATTTTTAAAAATTGTTTTTTCTCTCCTTCCCTAATCTGAAATTGAATTTTCTTTCCTCTGCATCATCAAAAATATCACCGAGAAAATTCAAAAACCAATCTTTGCATCTCCACTCTTCGTGTATTCACACTCTTGCAGACAACGGTTATCTATTGTAATCCACTCGGATCAGGTAACATCCCTTGTCATGGTGTCGGATCTATTCCAATCACAATCTGTTTTTTTTATTGATCCCTGTGATTGATCCAATGATAGATCTTTGATTATAGTGTGAAATTGGATTCAAAGTTACCGTTTTTTTTTTTTGTTATTTGCTGATCTGAATTGTATACTGATGTGTGGACAGGACATAAGTTCTGTTAGGTTCTGCTTAAAGTTTGAGAAATGGATACGAATCTGGTGGAAATGTTTAGGGCAGGTTTGAATTGGGTTACAATGGCTCTGGATGCTCCTTCAGCTAGAGTTGTCTTGTTTGGTGTCCGAATCCAATGTAAGACATTTTGATTAATATTTAACTTTTCGACACATGGATTAAGGAAACAATTAATTTTATATATAAAACACAATTAAATATGTACCTAAATATGTAATTATTTTAACTAATAAAAAAAATTACATAATAAAATTAATAAATTTTGCATTAAAAACCGACACTTATTTTGTAACGAAAAAAAAATCTCTATTGTGACATTTAATATGAAACGGAGAGATTAATATGAAACAAAGGGAATACACTTTCTAGTGTTTTCACATGTATAAAAAACACATTAAATTACTATTATAAATGCTATTTTTTTGCAATTATCAATTATAAACCAATAGTTAATTCAAATCAACTAAATTAATTTACTTGAATTTTACAACTTTTGCATAGAAAAAAGAGTATAATATATAGTTTTGAGGCCTATGGAGATTATTAAAGGTTGTTTTTTTTCTTTGCAGGGCACATCTTTGTGGAAGTTTTGTTGGGTTTTGTAATTGTCATCCTCCTCTCTCAAAAGAGTTACAAACCTCCCAAGAGACCATTAACTGAGCAGGTTCTTTCTTTCTCCATCTCATTATGATCATAGGATTTTGCAAAAAGGAAATGTATTGAGTTTTTATTTATTTATTTAATGCTCAGGAAATAGATGAGCTATGTGATGAATGGGTTCCTGAACCTCTTATACCCCCAATTACAGAAGACATGAGGCATGAGCCACCAGTTCTTGAAAGGTGTGTGTGTGTGTAGAACTACTTTCTTTGCCCTTTTTAGACGTTATTCTTAAAGATTCTGTTTGTGTATGTCCATACCAGTGCTGCTGGACCGCATACAACGGTTAATGGAAAAGAAGTGGTGAATTTTGCGTCAGCTAATTATCTTGGACTCATTGGACACGAGAAGTTACTGGTAAAACGTCAACAAAGCTACTTTCTCTTCTATGTGAAACAGTTCTACTTAAAAAGATAAAAGTCTATTCCAGGAATCATGCACTTCTGCGTTGGAGAAATATGGCGTTGGTTCTTGTGGTCCTCGTGGATTCTATGGTACTATTGGTAAGAACTCAAAACATGAATCTTCTTCTTTCCTCTATCAGCTTGCTGCAAAATGCAAATGAATCTCTTACTGTTTTGATATTTTTTTGTTGCATAGATGTCCATCTTGATTGCGAAACAAGAATCTCAAAGTTTTTGAGTACTCCTGATACAATCCTCTACTCATATGGACTCTCCACGATGTTCAGCACCATTCCTTGTTTCTGTAAAAAAGGAGATATCATTGTTGCGTAAGTACACACATCTTCTTTAAACCTCTTTGATCTCAGTCTTAAACTCATTCTTGTCTTTTATGTTTTATTTTAGCGACGAAGGTGTTCACTGGGGAATACAAAATGGACTTCAGCTTTCAAGAAGCACCATCGTCTACTTCAAGCACAATGACATGGACTCTCTCCGTAGCACTCTTGAGAAGATCATGACAAAGAACAAACGCTCAAAGAACTTGAGGCGTTACATTGTAGCTGAAGCTGTATATCAGAACTCTGGTCAAATAGCTCCTCTTGATGAGATAGTGAAACTAAAAGAAAAGTATAGGTTCCGTGTTATATTAGATGAAAGCAACTCCTTTGGTGTGCTTGGCCGTTCTGGAAGAGGTCTTGCAGAGCATCATGGTGTCCCTGTACGTATAAATGAGACTTAACCATTAGCTAAACTCTGATTATAATGATTTTATTTCTCTCCTTGAAATAGATTGAGAAGATAGATGTTGTGACTGCTGCAATGGGCCATGCCTTAGCTACAGAGGGTGGATTCTGTACTGGGAATGCTCGTATTATCGATTACCAGAGACTTAGCAGTTCAGGATATGTGTTCTCTGCTTCTTTGCCACCGTACCTTGCAAGTGCTGCTATCACAGCTATTGATGTGATTGATGAAAACCCTGAGTTGTTAGTTAAGATGAAGCAGAACATTGCTCTGTTGTGGAAAGGGTTGAAAGATATCAAGGGGATGTCGCTAGCGAGCGACCCGGAGTCACCTATTGTCTTCTTGAAGTTGGAGAAATTGAATGGTTCAGCTAAAGATGACTTGCTTCTACTGGAGAAAATGGCTGATCGTGTAAGTAACATAACTGAATCTTAGAACCTTTGTTCTGGTTTTGTTGATATGACTGTGGATGTATGCAGGCTTTGAAGGAAGACTCGTTGTTGATTGTGAGCTCTAAGAAGTCGTTTCTTGATAAGTGCCGGTTACCTGTGGGGATCAAACTCTTGGTCTCAGCTGGACATTCAGAGTCTGATCTTGTTAAAGCATCTGAGTCTCTGAAGAGACTAGCTTCAGAGCTTCTACTCTAAGTCCTGAAACACCAACTCATCCAGAGATGTTTGAACACCAGAGGAACTCTTTCAGACACTTGCATTTGAGAGTATAGATAAGATAAATTCAGAGACTCAAAAGCTTGTAGATGTTCATAAGCCAATTCCTTAACCAGTTGGCTCAGTTGAAGAAGAAGAGTTCTTGAAGATAATGGCTTCTTGTTCTTTACATTTTTTATGAAAATTTTTTCAAATGTTTTAGTTTGATCATTTGAGTTTTTTTTTTTTAAAGATATGTCTTAATCAATGGTATTGCATGCAGTTGAACTGTCTGGTTTAGTTTTCTACTAGAGTCAAAAAAGGTTGAAAGTTTCACCTTGAGATTGCTTTTACCTGCAGATTCATGTGTTATGGATAGACAAAAAAACAAAACAAAAGCTTATTTTATTTGGTTTGGTTACAAGAACATGAGTGTGTTCATAAGTCAAACAAAGATTGACACTTGGAAGAACTTTATGTTTTTGTCAAAAGAGTAGTTAGAATCTCTTCCTACTCTCTTCTCTTTCTCACTACACAAAAGTCTTGAGACTTACTCTTAACATATTCTTATGTATTGTATTAGCCAAGCCATTTGCAAAAGTAAATATTATTTATTTCCAATTCTTCTTTTAGGTTTAGTTAAATCTAGGCATTATATTACTGTTTTTCTTTCTTTCCTTTTAAGATGAAACTCTTCTGTTCATACTTGTTTTCTTTTCTTGGCTTTTAAATTTACTTATAAGAGAGATAAAGAAAGAGTTTAACAGTTTTCAGATTATTGTTATGAGTCTTAACATATGGATAAAGCTTAACTTTCATATATTAAAAATACTCAAAGCTTGCTTAGCTTTTCCCCCTCCAACTAAGTCAAATCAATTGTAAGTAACTAAACCAAAAAAAGGAGGTTAATTAGTCAAACTTAGCATGCAATGTTGGGTACCAAACCTTAACTTTAGCCTCTTCTTTTAAAACTTGATTTAGCTAATAACAACTCCACTTCTTACTTCTTCTTCAAAGTCTTTCCCTATAAATACATTCTTCCTCTCCTCTTGCTTCATATCCCTTCTCCTTTCTTCATCTTCTTGTTGTAAGTAATGGCAAGACTCACTAGCTTTCTCTTTGTTCTTTCTCTTCTTTGCTTTCTCCCTCTTTGTCTCTGCCATAAGAGCTATGGAGGCAAACTCTCACCAGGCTTTTATGCACATTCATGCCCACAAGCCGTGGAGATCGTGAGATCAGCTGTAGCTAAAGCTGTTGCTAGAGAGACCCGTATGGCTGCTTCCTTGATGAGACTTCATTTCCACGACTGTTTCGTTCAGGTTCGGTTAAGTGTATCATATATTTTTTGGTTGTTAGGTTTAGTTACTTATTGAGCAAGGTAACTGCTAAATGTAGGGTTGTGATGGCTCTTTGCTTCTAGACAGCAGTGGTAAGATAGCGAGTGAGAAAAACTCAAACCCTAACAGAAAATCAGCTCGTGGATTTGATGTTATCGACCAGATCAAATCTCAACTTGAGAAAGAATGCCCTGGAACTGTCTCTTGTGCTGATGTTCTCACCCTAGCCGCTAGAGACTCCTCTGTTCTTGTAAGTCTCCTCCACAAGACAACCTCTCTTGTCTGGAAAAAAAATTAGCTGATTCGGTTTGGTTCTTGGTTTTTAGACTGGTGGACCAAGCTGGATGGTTCCATTAGGAAGAAGAGATTCAAGAAGTGCAAGCTTGAGTGGTTCTAACAACAACATTCCCGCACCAAACAACACTTTTCAGACAATTCTTACAAAGTTCAAACGTCAAGGACTTGATGTCACTGACCTTGTTGCTCTCTCCGGTAAAATTTTAACACTATATCAAAGTTACTTCACATGCACGGAACACAATTTTTGAAAAAAAATATTCCCTCTGTTTTATCTTAAGTGGCATTTTAAGGTTATACACACACATTAAGAAATCATTTAATTTTACAAATTTTCAAAATAAAACACAATTACCTATAAAATTAATCATATTATAACCAATAAAAACATAAAAAGTAGATAAAAATAATAAATTATGTATTAAAATTATAAAACGACACAAACAAATTTTTTTCTCTAAAATGACAAATAAAATGGAACGGATGGAGTATTATCTTACTTCTTTTTGGGTAAAAATATTATACCTTACTTGTTTAACTATTTATCATCAGGGAGTCACACCATTGGATTCTCGAGATGCACGAGTTTCAGACAGAGACTATACAACCAGTCTGGAAACGGTCGTCCAGACATGACACTGGAACAGTCTTTCGCTGCTAACTTGCGCCAAAGGTGTCCAAGATCAGGAGGAGACCAGAATCTCTCGGTCCTGGACAAGGTCAGTGCGGCTAGATTTGACAACAGCTACTTCAAGAACTTGGTGGAGAACATGGGGTTGTTGAACTCGGACCAGGTTCTGTTCAGCAGTAACGAGAAATCAAGAGAGCTTGTAAAGAAGTATGCAGAGGATCAAGGAGAGTTTTTCGAGCAGTTTGTGGAGTCGATGATCAAGATGGGAAACATCTCTCCCTTGACGGGTTCGAGTGGAGAAATCAGGAAGAATTGCAGGAAGATAAACTCTTGAGTTTGTGATATGAGGAAATTGAAATAAATATACAAATATTTTGTGGGGAAAGAAATGTATGAATGGCAGTTTGGTTTGATTTGTTTGGGATATGTTGTATTTTCAATTTTCCATTTGAATGTTTATGTTGTGTTGTTTCTGCTTTCTGCTAAGAGTGAAATGTACTCCATATTTTAAAAACAAAATTGTTTCAAAAAGATAAATGCATTTTACGTTTTATGTCTTTTTACTAACTGATAACGGTAAATTTCAAAAAAAAAATTATTGGTTGAATTTTTATTAGTTTAAATTAGTGGAAAAAATAACTCATCAAAAATTATATTTATAGTCAAAATTTAATAGTTTTATTAATATATGCGAAAACATCAAAAATGCATACTAAAAGTATTATCTAAACACCATAATATATATTACATCATTCATTCTACGACTGGTAATTTTATATGGTTTATTACTATTTACTTGCATTACACTGAACCTATATTTGTATATCCAAAAAAAAAATTATAATTAATTTTAATGGTTAATAATGAATCAAATTTCTTAAATCTCAAACTGCAATTTTATATTATAGCAACATTAATAAATCTTTAATCAAACTAATGAACTAACTGGTTTCTACCCTAAATATTCTACAATAACTGCTGTTTTTTTTTTTTTTTTTTTTTT